>PVKC010003665.1:0-38234 GCA_004027635.1 Crocidura indochinensis | reverse complement strand
CTGAGCCTGCCAGGAGTGATTTTCGAGTACAGAGTCAGGAGTAACCCCTGAGCACTTCTAGGTATGCCTCCAAAACAAAAAATAATTCAACTGTACCACACCCAGCAAGTATTGAGGCTTACTTGGTAGTGAAGATGCATACCTAGAACTGTAGCCCAAATCATTCTGGCCTGATCAAATGTTTTTTATCCTTTACAGGCATCAAGCAGAGAGCTAGAAAGTCATGAAACCTGATGAAGACAGTGGATGTGCTTTGAACAGCTGCCTATTTCACCTTTTGTTTGAAGATCAGACTAGATCTTAGAATAGAGGGAACTAGCTTACCGCCTTTTCACTGAACTCTAGCCCAGTACCCCATGTAGAACAGCTCCTCTCAAAAATCCTGTTGATAAAGTGAGGATACACATGAATAATAAAGGGAAATGTAGCAGGTACCAAGAAGATGAGAATGTTTTCAAATAAAAATCTTGAATTTGATTCCATAAAGCTTTTAATTCTCCTAAATTAAATTGAAATGAGTTGCTATTTATTTATTTATTTTTTGGTTTTTGGGTCACACCCGGCAGTGCTCAGGGGTTACTCCTGCCTCCATGCTCAGAAAATGCTCCTGGCAGGCACGAGGGACCATATGAGGCACCGGGATTCGAACTGATGACCTTTTTCATGAAAGGCAAACGCCTTACCTCCATGCTATCTCCCGGGCCCCTGCTATTTATTTTTGATGATAGAATATTTTGGTGTCATTCACAGAATAAATGTTCCTTGCCAGTATAGAAACACTGGACTAGATAAATGACAAGATCAAAGTCTGTCCAGACAGGGGTACCCTGCTCTATCTTGAATGGACATTTTGTCCTGGGTAGGGTCTTCAAACACCTACTATCTCCCTGCCAGAACAACCACCAGAGACCTTGGGAAGTTCACCCCAGTCTCTTTGAGGGTACCTCCCATGATCTCACACCAGGAAGACAGCAAAGAGATGCTGAGCAGAAATTCTATCAGAAATTAATTTGTTTTTTTTTTTCCCAACTATCAACAAGCACCAAGAGTACAAAAACTTGCACTAAGCAGCTGCTCCCTCTGCTGTTCCCTGCAGCAATGACAGCTTAAGACTGAACTTGGTCACTGAGAAAAACTTCACTCTGCCAAGAATCCTGAGACTGTCAGCAGCAGCTTTTCTCTGAAACCTGTGGCATAAGCCAAGAGCCAGCCAAGTTTATTTTCCAAGAATGAAATAAACAATTTAGGTTCATGGAGTCATTGGGTCTCCAACTATTTAATTCCACAATGATACTTGGAGTCCATAGGCAATGTGTCAACATAAAGACAAGGCTATGTGCTGCTAGAACTCTTACTTATACAAAGGGACAGAATGGTTGGTCTATAGAATTAACCCCTAAGCACAGTCCTCATTAAAATAATAATTTCTATGTTAATTAAAAATTGCACATACAGGGGCCAGAGAGATAGCATGGAGGTAAGGTGTTTGCCTTGCATGCAGAAGGTTGGTGGTTCAAATCCTGGCATCCCATATAGTCCCCCAAGCCTGCCTGGAGCGATTTCTGAGCATAGAACCAGGAGTAATCCCTGAGCACATACAAAAGGAGGGTGGTATGGGACACATGCTGGGCGAAGGTTTGGAGGAAGGACAACCCTGGTGGTGGGAATAACCCTGATTAATTGTCACTATGTATCATAAATACTACTGTGAAAGATTTGTTTTTTTTTTGTTTTGGGGCCACACCCAGTGGTGCTTAGGGGTTACTCCTGGCTGTCTGCTCAGAAATAGCTCCTGGCAGGCACGGGGGGCCATATGGGGCACCAGGATTTGAACTAACCACCTTTGGTCCTGGATCGACAGCTTGCAAGGCACACGCCCGCTGTTCTAACTCTATGGGCCAAGATTTGTTATTCACTCTTTTGTCACAATAAAAATTATTTTTAAAAAAGTCTTTAATAGGGAGCCCGGAGGTGGCGCAGGAGGTAAGTTGCCTGCTGCCTTGCCTAGGACAGACCACGGTTCGATCCCCCGGTTCCCATATGGTCCCCCGTGCCTGCCAGGAGCGACTTCTGAGTGCATAGCCAGGAGTAACCCCTGAGTGTCACTGGGGTGTGGCCCAAAAACAAAAAAAACAAAAAAAAGAAAGAAAGAAAAAAAAAGTCTTTAATAAAAGAAAGGAAATTTTTTAAAAAATTGCCCATATGTCTGGCTAAATTTTTATTTCATTTGGTATAAATGATTGATGTGGTCTCTCTTCTTTGAAAGTCAGAGTAAAACAGCATATATAAAAGATTATAAGGGGCTAGAGAGAGAGTAGAACAGGTAGGGCACTTGCCTTGTGTGTAGCCAACCAGAGTTTGATCCCCAGCATCCTGTATGGTCCCCAGAACCCTGCCAAAAGTGATCCCTGGGCACAGAACCAGGATTAAGCCCAAGCATGACTGAATATGAATCCAAAACTAGCAAAATATAAATATGGGGATATGCAAATGATGAAGTAGAATTCACATGGAAAATGCAACCATTTATATGTGTGTTATTTTCTGAAAAGATTAAGTATTTCCGCATTTGCTTAAAATAAAGTACAGAATGTTTATTGCCAGATTTCTCTCCTTGCTAAACACAGATACATAAAGAAACCGAAGAGATGACTAGCAACCCTTTAAAGCAAACTCTACAGTTATTAAAAGCAAATTAATAATCACAATGTTTGATGTGATGTTGTGTAGAAATATTGGTCCACAAGTCATTAAGGAAATTGAGAGACTGTTTTAATTATGCACCAATATTTTGGGTTCTTTTGGGGGGGGCTTACCTGGTGATGCTCAGGGGTTACTCCTGGCTATGAGCTCAGAAATCCCTCCTGGCTTGGGGGACCATGTGGGACACTGGGGGATCAAACTGTAGTCTGTTCTAGGCTAGTGCAGACAGGGCAGATGCCTTACCCCTTGTGCCACCGCTCTGGCCCCAACAATCTTGTAAGATTTTATTTATTTTAAGAGCTAAGAGAAATGGTCAATGGATATCACATCATGTTCACGGAAAGAGATCTAATAGTCTCCTCCTGCTCACCGCAAGAGCATATTAAGAGATAAAAGACACTTCTTTTTGAGCCCACCCAGGGAGGCAAGTTTTGGGGGCTGGAGAGATAGCATGGAGGTAAGGCATGCAGAAGGATGGTGGTTCAAAACCCGGCATCCAATATGCTTCCCCGAGCATTCCAGGAGCAATTTCTGAGCATAGAGCCAGGAGTAACCCCTGAGCACTGTCGGGTGTGATCCAAAAAAAAAAAAAAAAGAAATAAAAAAAAAAAGAGATAAGAGACAGTGCTTCGACAGAGCTTCCTGGCTCAGCTCAGGGATTACTCCTGGCAGTACTCAGAGGATATACAGAGCCTGAAACCTAACCTGAGTCAGCTATATAAGCACCTTCCTATATATAAATACTATTTATCTTTTTAATAATATTTTATTTAGACACCTTGATTACAAACATAATTGTGGTTGGGTTTCTGTCATGTAAAGAACACCCCCATCACCAGTGCAACTTTCCCATCACCAATCTCCCTATTCTATCTTTTTTTAAAAAAAAAAATTTTCTGTTCCAGATGTTAAAAACTTGTCCAAGGGCCAAAGAGCTAGTTCAGGGAGTAGCACACTTGTCTTGCATGCTGAGAGCCCAGGTTCATTCACTGATACCACTTATGTACCCCAAGGACTCACAAAAGTAAACTCTGAGCATACTTAGGTATGCCCTTCCTACTCTCCCCCCAAAATCTAAAAACCTAAAACAAATGCTGTATGAGACACTTTTTACAGACTACGGAGTCTACCTAACAAAACATCTCCTTGCAAACATCAGTGATACCATTTCCAAGGGGCTTCTTTTGGAAACTGGGTGCAGGAAGGAATAAGGACAGAAAAACAGCCTTTCATGGCATTCCTGCATGACTGTGTCCAGAACCTTGCAAACCCACTGTCTCAGCGTGGCAGGTGAAAATACAACTATTTCAAGTTGCCTCCTATAAAGAACTGATCTGGGAAATGAACCCACTCCTATTTCTCAGCATCTGTTTTGCAACAATCTTTATAACCAACCAAGTTATCAAGTGGATGATTCAGCAACTTGATAAATAATTGTGAATTGTGAAGTTCAATGCAGCCTTTCCGCCTCTGACATCTGGCCAATGTGGCCAACATTCATAGGTAGTTTTATGACTTGGGCCTTGGATATATTTTGCTATTAAAAATATGACAATGCATAGATCTTGAGTCCCAGACTAGTTCACAGATACTAGCTCAAGATGACAAATAGAGCAGAAGATTTGTAGTCATGCTGTTAAGGGGAGGTGGTTTCCCTGTGTCAGGCCAAGACTGGGTTGGGGTTGGTTGGGTTAGATGGGAGATGCCACTTTGATCTCTTCCATCTCCTAGTCTCCAACTAAGCACACAAATACCACAGAACTTTTAGTTTCTTAAAGCTCTACATGAGAGATATATAGTATTAATGATGTACAGGCAGAGTACTGACTAGTTTGTGCAACTGCATGAAGTGAGATTCATGACCCCATCTCCTTAGAAGAAAAATGCTAAATTCCCAAGAAATGGGTATTGTGAACAATATCACTCAGCTAGATAGTAGATGAGACAGAATCGATAATAATATTACAAGGGAGGTGGAGAGGATGGGTGTGGGTAATCTAGTTTATTTAATCGCTCCTTTTAGATTTTGCCAACATGGAGTTAGTCAGAATGATGATGACAATGACTAGGGGGTGGGAATAAGATCTCTTAGAAAAGAGAACCCAGGGAAAGCAACTTCTCTCAAACTTTCTCTAAACCCTTAAGGATAGCAGACACTCTTGAACTCTGAGTGCACACCCAGAAAGTACTCAGTGCCTGACTGAATGGTAGAAAAGATAGCACATAGCCAGATAACAAAGAAAAGCCAAAGGGGGAACAGAGGGAGTGGTGGAAAGGCACTTTCCTTGAAAGAGGCATCCTGTATGGTCTCCAAAGTACCATCAGGAATGAATCCTGAACACAAACCAGGAATAAAGGGACCAAAAGAAGGAGCACAAAGTTCAAGCAAGAAGAAGCAGACCCTCTAGAGAGCATCAGTAACAGACCAGGAGAACAGTAGTGAACAAACTAGTAGAATACCTGCATGAACCAAGAAATACATACACTGAAACAGAGAACAGAGGACCTGAGAAAACCAAAACTACTACCTTAAAGCTGTTGAATAAATAATTCATTCTTTCCAGATATTTAGGTGTCTTGTGTGCTCATCTCACAAGGACCACAAGGAGATTCAAGATCAGCTCTACATAGAAGAGGCTAATCTTGAAGTCCAAGGCCTTGCATCAAATAGATGCTTCGCAACATTCACATTCTTCTTTTCTATTTTGATGAGAGCACTTACCTTATCAGGGCTCTTATGAGATCTGCTCTCTTCATGGTCTTTCCAGTTCACAATGCAGTCTTGTTAGCTGTGCAATGCCTGTACAATGTCATCCAATCAGTCTCCAGATCCAATTCATCTGCTGGAGTAGGGCTTTCTATAAAGCCCCTTGAACAGCAATTTCTCAAGCTCCCTAACCCTCCTGTACTTTACAACTACCGTTCTACTCACAAGCCTTCCTGTTCTGCTCAGTGACATCCGCAACTTGATCCAGAAAAATATGCCCATTCCTCTCCCCCTCACCATTGTATAAGGTATTTAAGGGATCAAACTCACAAAACCAGAAAGTAAATGGCAGGTGACAGGGATAGGGGAAATCAAAAGCTAATGTTCAAAGGGTACAGAGTTTTTCAAATTAAATTCTAGAGATATGCTCTATGACAAAGTGGACATAATTAAAGCCACTGAACTAAAACACAATTAAGGCTAATGAACTAAAACAAAAAACATAGTAAGACAGTAAGTTTTATCTTATAGACCTTTCTTCCATAATGGCTACATCATGCTAATTAAAATGAGTCAATCATCTTACACCAGTGAGTATGGCACATATCAAAAATAATGGTCCCAAACTCCAGGAAACTTAAGTTTCCCCCCTTCTCACATCTATGTTAATGAAAATATCTCCAGTGACCTGGAAGACCTCAATCTTTGCCTCCTCCTAGCTATGATAGAAATGAAGACAAACAGCTTGCATTGCAATTCCAAATATTCTAGCTGCCATCTAAGTTTCCAGAAGTAAAATGGCATCAGAAATGCGACAGAGAACACTGACAACACATTTCTTCCAAGGTCCGTGCTACTTCAGTTGCTTCCCCATTCCATGCTGCCATACATACAATGATTATGTACCATACCAAATGCCATGTTGAATAAGTATTTCATTCTACCATACTTACTCCCAGTTCCATGCTGTCATGATAACTACCCATACCATGCTGACATAATTACTTGCCATCCCATGGTACCATGATTACTCCCCAATTTCAACCTGCCATACTTAGTATTTCATGCTGCCATGGGTACTGGTCATTCAGAAACAGAAGGGAGCCAAATAACCTTGTTATTTAGGAAAGCTCTTTCTTGAAAAATGCTAAGAACAAGAATTGCCTTTGAGAGTCAGACTTGTCATCCTTCAGCCAATGGCTAATTGTCCTATTTCTAATATGACTCAAATCCCACAAAAACTCTACCCAAAGCATGGACACCATATCTGTGAAGGTCTTTGAGTCAAATAGTCTCCCAGGCCACCAAACTGCCAATCTTGCCAACTAGCAGCTGCAGGCAATAAGAGAACCAACTTTCATTCCATGATTCTGCCAGGAAAGCCACCCTCCACTGCAGGACCCAAAGATAGTAATTCTTCTCTATTAGACTGTGTATGTGGGTGTCAGTATATATATGTATCATTTTCAATTTATCTATATTCAAAAGTCACAAGTTTCAAACCTTAATTTTGGGGATTTTTATTACTGCTTTACTCAGGGATTACTCCTGCTAGGAATCAAATAGAGGCCCAGTGCATGCAAAGCAAGTTCTTTAACCCCTGACCATCTCTTCAGCCCTCAAACTATAGTTTTTGGACTATTACTAAGAATAAAATTGCATGAGAAAAATTCAATTAGAACGTATTAGGTAACTTTTAAAAGAGTCGGGGCCCGGGAAATATCATGGAGGTAATATCATGGCGTTTGCCTTTCATGCAAAAGGTCATTGGTTCGAATCCCGGTGCCCCATATGGTCCCCCGTGCCTGCCAGGAGAAATTTCTGAGCATGGAGCCAGGAGTAACCCCTGAGCACTGCTGGGTGTGATCCAAAAAAATAAAGTCAATCTGTAGTTTAAGAAATACCTTACAGTAACAATTAAAGCAGAGACATGAGCAGAAGACAGGTTTTGCCCCTATGGAGAAAATATTCCATCACTGGACCTCTCTGAACGCATGCCATTTTTCTTTTCTATTTTGTTTGGGTGATCTTAGACCCCTGACAAATACCAGCCCTTGTCTGTTGGTGACATGCTCGTTCTGTTCACCCATGCCCTCTTAGTGCAAAGGAGCTTCTCAGCCTTGTCTACCGTATGTACAAGTCCCTTGCTGTTATAGGAAACTATAATGACCAGATCTTTGGTTATTGTGGTTACTTTACACAGAAGAAGACAGGACCCCATCTGGATAAATAAAAACATTCAAAGTCAAGCCAGGTTCAGAGCTAAAAGGGAAGGACTCTATAGAAGGCAGGGGCCACCTGATTAAGGTAGGACCTGACACTGCCCTTCACTGCAGTCTCCAGGCACACAGAAGCCTGTAAGAAATATAAAGTCATCTCAAAGAGACCTAGACCCAGTTCTGGAACACAACCTCAGCACTGCAAATCTTGTTTCAGCTGGTGACCCTGGACTGGCTTCTCTTTGCTCCAGCAAGGACATTTCCTGCTAGAAGTCTGGTGATATTGAGGAGACCATATTGGTCTCAATATGGTGACACTGAGGAGGCCATATTGGTGCACAAGATGCTACCTCTATGGGGACCCAGGACACATTAGCCTCGAAGAACCAACAAGTTGGGCCTCCATGATCCAGATGAAACTAGCTTCACCCACCAAATACCACCTCCTATCTGCCTTTCTAACCCCACAATAAGACGCCCATCTGCCTTTTATTATCCCCTTCTCTTCCTTCACCTGCCTACTCAACTGCTTTCCCAGCTGCTCTTCCATCCCTCTGCTATCCCCACTTACTTGTTTCTCCTCCTTCACATGCCCTTTCACCCTCTACACTCCCCCTTGCCTTCCACCTGAGCCAGATCACTCAACCCTGAATATTATATCCCTCCCCTTCTGAACCTACAACCTAGAATATTCTTGTGCTTAGGACCCATATATGACATGAATCTTTCCACCGCACCAGCCTTATTCACAATGGCACTGAGAAAGTCCCAAACTCCAGGGCCGACATTTGGCCCATCTGAGAGAGCCGTTGACTTCATTAAAGGCAGATATAGTTTTCCAGGGGAGGATAAAATCTAGGAAGCATAGCATCTGTTTACATTCGCGGTACTCCCTCAAAGAAGCACGATTGCCCTGAATCCAATTTGATGTTCAAATTTCTTTCACAAGGGCACCCCCATCCCATCTCAGGAAAGAAGATGTGAGATGTCTGTGATTTCCCCGAAGAGATGAGGAGCAGGTGTTAATCTCAGAGCAAACAGCAAGCTGAATCTGGAGAATTCTTATTACTTTCAGATTTACATAGTGTATCCCCCTACATTCCAAGAACCAGGTTATCCAAACAACAGTGAAAAGTGATCCTCAGGGAGTCCTCAGTCCCTTGCTATGAGCAACTCACTTTCAGAGAAGCAATTAGCCATGGATGGCAAGGATAAGGGATGTGAAGGACAGGGGGAACTGGGAGCTGAGCATGAAGAAGGCAGATGACACTCTCTCGGGGCTGAAAAGAGCTCAATAAACTGAGCATATGCTTTGATGCAGAAGGTCCTTGTTTGATTCATTTTATTTTATATATTTTAAACACTTTGATTACATATGTGTGATTGTGTTTGGGTTTCAGTCATGCAAAGAACACCACCCATCACCAGTGCAACATTCCCATCACCAATGTCCCAAATCTCCCTCCTCCCCACTCAACCCCCGTCCATACTCTAGACAGGCTTTCTATTTCCCTCATACATTCTCATTATTAGAATAGTTCAAAATGTTGTTATTTCTCTAACTAAACTCATCCCTGTTTGTGTTGAGCTTCATGAAGTGAGCTGTAACTTCCAGCCCTTTTCTCTTTTGTGTCTGAAAATTATTATTGCAAGAATGTCTTTCATTTTTCTTAAAACCCATAGATGAGTGAGACCATTCTGCATTTCTCTCTCTCTTTCTCTCTCTCTCTCTCTGACTTATTTCACTCAGCACAATAAATTCCATGTACATCCATGTATAGGAAAATTTCATGACTTCATCTCTCCTGACGGCTGCATTGTATTCCATTGTGTATATGTACCACAATTTCTTTAGTCATTTGTCTGTTGAAGGGCATCTTGTTTTTTTCCAGAGTCTTGCTATGGTAAATAGTGCTGCAATGAATAGAGGTGTAAGGAAGGGATTTTTGTATTGTATTTTTGTGTTCCTAGGGTATATTCCTAGGAGTGGTATAGCTGGATCGTATGGGAGCTCGATTTCCAGTTTTTGGAGGAATTGCCATATCACTCTCCAGAAAGGTTGGACTAGTTGGCATTCCCACCAGCAGTGAATAAGAGTTCCTGTCTCACCACATAACCACCAACACTGCTTGTTCTCATTCTTTGTGATGTGTGCCAAGTTCTGTGGTGTGAGGTGATTCCTCATCGTTATTTTGATTTGCATCTCCCTGATGATTAGTGATGTAAAGCATTTTTTTTCATGTGTCTTTTGGCCATTTGTATTTCTTCTTTGTTTGTTTGATTCTTGGTACCATATACAGGGGTCTCAAACTCAATTTCCCTGGGGCCGGAGGAGGCAAAGTCGGAGTGATCCTTAAGTGCAAAGTCAGTAGTAAGCCTTGAACATTGGGGGTGTGACCCAAACAACTAAAACAAAACAAAACAAAGAAAGATTCTTCTAAGGCAGGGCCACAAAATGTTGTACAGAGGGCTGTTTGCGGCCAATGGGCCGCGAGTTTGAAACCCTTGATATTATACAACATCACCCCAAACATCACTAGGAAGGATTGCTCAGACCAGAGTAGCCCCAGAACACTGGTTGTGCCCCAAAGGCATCATCTTCTGCGTTGTTTTCAACATCATCATTTCTCTGTGCCAAAGGTTCAGTCTCTGCTATAATCTGCTACTAACACCAATTTGTCTGACAGCTAAGACAAAACAGGCTCCTGTGGATTCCTGTGGAATTCTATAAAGATAAAAGTTTGAAATAAGGGAGACTGACTTATAAGAAGAAAAGTAAGGATTCTAGAAATAGGGAGAAAAAAAAACAGGAGATAATGATAAAAGTGGAGAGCTGAAAGCAAAAGGGAGTGCCTTACTTCTTTTGCTACCGATTCTTTTTGTTCCAAAATATATTCGTCCTTTTCCACATATTTTTTCTGGGACTTTTTTGAGAAATATTTTTATTACCTCCAACACAGAAAAATTAAAAATCATAATAGCTAGCATTTAATCTGAATGAATCACAGGTAAGACGGTCTCCTCACCATCCTCGAAGCCATAAATACCCAGCTTCTGGTTGTCCTCCAGATTTAGAACACATTATAACTATTTTAAATATATAATTCTTTGCTTCTTCTAATGTATCAATTAAATATTCTGCATAAACTCTTGAATCTAGTCTTAGAGTTCTTGCTCCATCTGTGAAAACTAAAATGAGTATATCCAGAGAGTGCAATCAAGTCATGAAGGTCCTTGGATATTCCTTTTTTGTTTGTTTAGTTTTTTGGGGAGGCCACACCTGGTGATGCTCAGAGGTTACTCCTGTCTCTGCACTCAGAAATCACTCCTGGCTTGGAGAACCATATGGGACACTGGGGTTCAAACCCAGGGTCAGCCGCATGCAAGGCAAATGCCCTACTGCCATGCTATCAGTTCAGCCTCTCCTTGGATGTTCTTAATTTTGGCAAGATGTCATTAGAAGAAGAAATATTTTTTCCAGAGAAAAAATGATGTATCATTAAAATAAATCTCTCTGATATAGTTCATCTATGAACTTCCTCAAGACTGAGACTGGTGCTATGAAACAAAGGTAAAAAAAAATTTCTGAATCATGAATTTGCTAAAGTTTCAAAGAGAGGGCTATAAAGCAGCAAGAACTCTGTCAACCCAAAATAGGTCCTGGGAAAAGGTAACTTACAGCAGATTATTATTCCTTGAAGGAGCACAGAGTTTACTTTCTTGGGACAATTTGGCTATTTTTCTGCCAGATTTAATTCTTTTGCTACCCATGAGTCTCTCCCCACCCCATTTTTCAAATAAATGACAGTGAGAACTAGTAGGAAAAAATGGTTTATGGAGAACAGTTTCCCCCTGTGTTAGAAATTCCAGGAAAGGGGGCCGGGCGATGGCGCTGGAGGTAAGGTGCCTGCCTTGCCTTGTGCTAACCTAGGACAGACCACGGTTCAATCCCCCGGTTCCCCATATGGTCCCCCGTGCCTGCCAGGAGCGACTTCTGAGCAAATAGCCAGGAGTAACTCCTGAGCGTCACCGGGTGTGCCCCCCCCCACCAAAAAAAAAAAAAGAAATTCCAGGAAAGGAAAGAAAAGTGATATTTTAGCAGATATCAGGCAGTTTTATCCAAAGCCCAAGTTCCCTAGAAGTAGAAGGAAGAATTAACAAGGATTAATATTCAACAGGAAACCTGTTGAATTGAATTTAGGACAAAGCCTAAAGTTAAAGGTAGCTTAGCCTCAGTTTACCCTTTTCAAAGCCTAATCTTGTCTAAGTGCAGATTCTATTCTTCTCTCTCTGACCTGCTGCAACCCCTTCCCAGTTCCTTCCCTATATAATTCCTTTCTGTGGCCATAAAGAAAAGATGATTTCTTTGAGGGTATGAGTCAGGCAATAAATCTCTTCCTCCACCCAACCAAAAAAAAAAACTCTGTGAATACAAAATGACTGAATGAAGAAATGAATCTGTTATTCTGATGATAATGCTCACTGATTTTCCCCCTCTTATTCCCAACATGTTCCCCTAGATTATCAAACCTGTTTTGTCTCTTGTCAACTTCCAGGGCACTTCTACTCCATGGCAACATAAATAGAATCTTTGACAAACCGTATTAATCTTGGATCTTTTTCTGTCCCACCTCATGCTGCCCAGTTATTATTTCATCTGTTCTATGCACTTGATTTCTGGGATGAACTTTCCCACCAACTTAAGTTACTATTAGCCTGTGCCTGAGAAGGGGCCAATGTCACCAGGCAATGTGGCCATTCTCCTACTGACAAGCACATCTTCCAAAAGACAGCATAGTCTCCTACAATAGAATAAAGGTCATCTTTATTAAGGTAAAGTTTCCTTTTAAGGAAAAGGTTCCTTTTAAAGACCAAAACAAGTTACATTCAAATGTTTTCTCTTATACCAATATATTGGAGTTAATATTTATATCACTGTGTTATCTTCACCCATATTTCACCTCATCAAATCAAAGGGCATGAGATCTTCGTTTGAAAACTAGAGGAACTGGAAAATGCAAATAATGATACACTAGGACAGAAACTCCTGATCTTTTTCGTCAATGCCAAACCCATATTTGACACAGCAATCAGCAAATAGCTAATTTTTTAATAGTTTATTTTTTAACTTTATTTTTATTTAAGCACCATGATTACCAGCATGTTTGCAGTTGGGTTTCAATTATAAAAAAGAACACCCGCCTTCACCAGTGCAACATTGCCACCACGAATGCCCCTCATAAGGCAAAGATAATCCCTTCTTTCAAGTGGCCATGACTTAGCTCACACTGATTTTGGAGGAGAAATTCAGTCTTTCTGCAACTGTCTGTTCAGACCCTCTGGAAAGCAGAAGGATAGAGACACAGACAAGGCAGAAACGAGGTCATGAAAGAAAGAACAGCCAACAAATGAGCCGAAAAGACCCAGGAAGAGACAGCAGGTCTGTCACTGGGCCAAAGCACATTCATTTAAGCCCTGACAAAAATAGGAACAGGAGGGAAGGCTTTGAGATGTTCAGTTGAAAGTGAATTCAAAATAGCAGATTGGGTCTTGTTAAATCCTAGTTATCTCAGGAGCACTGTCCTTCAGTGCAAAATCCTAGTGCAAGAAGTGGGGTGGGTTTATTTTTCTATTTTCAGAAGATGATCGGGTCAAGCTAACACACACACACAACACACACACATACACTCACACACACACACACACACACACACACCATCAGAAAACCCAGCAGCCTCCACCTGCTTCTACCGTCTTCTTCCTAGCAGATAAAAAAAGACCTGGCTCCTAACACAAATGTCCACACACAGCACACATATACACACACACACCATCAGAAAACCCAGCAGCCTCCACCTACTTCTACCATCTTCCTAGCAGATAAAAAAGACCTGGCCCCTAATACAAAAGTCCAAAAGAGAATAATGACCACCCAGAGTTCCCAGGTATCCCAGTCCAGACTAATCCCTCTGTGGCATTCTCAGCTGTTTCATACCTACCATGTTTGCACACAGGGCAAACATGCAGCATGTTTGGCAAACAAGGCAGCTTGGAAGAGCCAACTCTGAAGCCATTGTATTAAGTGTAGGCATGAAACCAAAGCCCTTCACCCTTGCCCTTCATGGCAGGAGGGACATATGGGAGAATCTTTTTGTTTGTTTTTGTTTGTTTGGGGGCCACACCCAGCAGTGCTGAGGCTTTACTCATGACTTTGCCCTCAGCAATCACAACTGACAGGCTTAGGTAAACATCTTGAATGCTGGGATTTGAAAGGCGTGCAATTCCTTTTTTTTTTTTTTTTTTTTTTACCAAAGTGGATTACAAATCTGTCAAAGTAATATTTTAGGTAAATAGAGACATTGTATCGGGGGCATTCTCATCACCAATGTTGTCCTCACTCCACCCCTGTTCCCAACATGCATCCCATATCCCCCCTACTTTGCCTGCTGGGCTGCTAATATAAGTGGTCCCCTCTGTGTCTAGTATGTTGTACTTTGGGTATTGATTCTGTTGTCATTGGCATTGAATTTGGTGAAAGGTGGGCAATATTTAGGCTGCTTGGGCCCACACTGCTCACCCTCAGCAATCTGTGTTTATGCTTCTCCCAGATTGACTCCATCCACCAAGGCAGTCCACATCTTGGACTGAGACCAGCATGATGGCAGCAGCACCATCCAGAGAGGGGGTCTTAAAGTAGTCCTAGAAAAATGGAGGAGTCTTATTGAGAACAACTATGAGAGTGGGGAGAGGAGAAGATCTTGCCCACTTAGATTTCTGGAGAACAGCTGTGGCTCCCACATGCTAACAGTCAGAGTTTGGGCATGACTTTTGATAATTTCCAACTGCCCACCTCACCTCTAAGACTGTGAGATCTTGTAATGGGTCTCAGAGAAACTGAGGTGAGTCTTCTTCATATTACTTTATTGCTGAATTTTATCTTTAATGACCGATTTTTTAATTAATATAGTTTATATAAACACCTTGATTGCAAACATGATTGTGTTTGGGTTTCAGTCATGTAAAAAACACCACCCATCACCAGTGCAATGTTTCCATCACCATTGTCCCAAATCTCCCTCCTCCACACACCACCGCCCCCACCCCCGCCTGTACTCTAGACAGACTCTCCTTTTCCCTCATACGTTCTCATTTTTAGGACAGTTCAAAGTGTAGTCATTTCTCTAACTAAACTCATCATTCTTGTGGTGAGCTTCCTGAGGTGAGCTGGAACTTCCAGCTCTTTTCTCTTTTCTGTCTGAAAATTATTATTACTGCAGGAATGTCTTTCATTTCTCTGAAAACCCATAGATGAGTGATACAATTCTGCATTTCTCTCTCTCTCTGTGACTTATTTCACTCAGCATGATAGATTCCATGTACATCCATGTGTAGGAAAATTTCATGACTTCATGTCTCCTGACAGCTGCATAATATTCCATTGTGCATATGTACCACAGTGGCTTTAGCCATTCCTCTGTTGAAGGGAATCTTGGTTGTTTCCAGAGTCTTGCTATGGTAAATAGTGTTGCAATGAATATAGGTGTAAGGAAGGGGATTTTGTATTGCATTTTTGTGTTCCTAGGGTATATTCCTAGGAGTGGTATAGCTGGATCTTATGGGAGCTCGATTTCCAGTTTTTGGAGAAATCTCCATATTGCTTTCCATAAAGGTTGAACTACACGGCATTCCCACCAGCAGTGGATAAGAGTTCCTTTCTCTCCACATACCTGCCAACACTGCTTGTTCTCATTCTTTGTGATGTGTGCCATTCTTTGTGGTGTGAGGTAGTACCTCATGGTTGTTTTGATTTGCATCTCCCTGATGATTAGTGATGTGGAGCATTTTTTCATGTGTCTTTTGGCCATTTGTATTTCTTCCTTGTCAAAGTGCTTGTCCATTTCTTCTCCCCATTTTTCGATGGGATTAGATGTTTTTTTCTTGTAAAATTCGGTCAGTGCTTGTATATTTTGGAGATTAGCCCTTTATCTGATGGGTATTGGATGAATAGTTTCTCCCACTCAGTGGTGGCTCTTGTATCCTGGGTGCTATATCCTTTGAGGTGCAGAAGCTTCTCAGCTTAATATATTCCCATCTCTTTATATCTGCTTTCACCTGCTTGGAAAGTGCATTTTCCTCCTTGAATATGCCTGTAGTTTCAATGTCCTGGAGTGTTTTGCCTACGTGTTGTTCTATGTATTTTATGGTTATAGGTCTTGTATCAAGATCTTTGATCCATTTGGATTTTATCTTCATACATGATGTTAGCTGGGGGTCTAAGTTCAATTTTTTGCAAGTGGCTAGCCAGTTGTGCCAACACCACTTGCTGAAGAGGTTTTCTTTGCTCCATTTAGGATTTCTTGCTCCTTTATCATAAATTAGGTGACTGTATTTCTGGGGGACATTTTCTGAGTATTCAAGCCTATTCCACTGATCAGAGGGCCTGTCCATGTTCCAATACCATGCTGTTTTGATAACTATTGCTTTGTAGTAAAGTTTATAATTGGGGAAAGTCATTCCTCCCATGTTCTGTTTCCCAATGATTGCTTTCACTATTCTATGGTGTTTATTGATCCAAATAAATTTCAAAAGTGCCTGATCCACTTCTTTGAAGAATGTCATGGGGATCTTTAGAGGGATCGCATTAAATCTGTATAATGCCTTGGGTAATATTGCCATTTTGATGATGTAAATCCTGCCAATCCTTGAGCAAGGTATATGTTTCTATTTCCGCGTATCCTCTCTTATTTCCTGGAACAGAGTTTTATAGTTTTATCGTATAGATCCTTCACATTTTAGTCAAGTTGATTTCAAGATATTTGAGTTTGTGTGGCACTATTGTGAATGGGGTTGCTTTCTTAATGTCCATTTCTTCCTTATTACTATTGGTGTATAGAAAGGCCATTGATATTTGTGTGTTAATTTTGTAGCCTGCCAAATTGCTATATGATTCTACTGTTTCTAGAAGCTTTTTGGTAGAGTCTTTAGGGTTTTCTAAGTAGAGTATCATGTCAAGCGAGAGCTTGACTTCTTCCTTTCCTATCTGGATTCCCTTGATATCTTTTTCTTGCCTAATCACTAGAGCGAGAACTTCCAGTGCTAGTTGAATAGGAGTGGTGAGAGAGGACAGCCTTGTCTTGTGCCAGAATTTAGAGGGAAGGCTTTTAATTTATCTCCATTGAGAATAATATTTGCCACTGGTTTGTGGTAGATGGCCTTAACTATATTGAGAAAGGTTCCTTCCATTCCCATCTTGCTGAGAGTTTTGATCAAGAATGGGTGTTGAATCTTATCAAATGCTTTCTCTGCATCTATTGATATGATCATGTGATTTTTATTTTTCTTGTTGTTGATGTTGTGTATTATGTCAATAGATTTAAGGATGTTAAACCATCCTTGCATTCCTGTGATGAAACCTACTTGATCGTAGTGGATGATCTTCTTAATGAGGCATTGGATTCTATTAGCCAGAATTTTGTTGAGGATATTTGCATCTGCATTCATCAGCGATATTGGTCTGTAATTTTCTTTTTTTGTTGCATCTCTGTCTGGTTTAGGTATCAAGGTGATGTTGACTTCATAAAAGGTATTTGGAAGTGTTTCCGTTTTTTCAATTTCATGAAAGAGTCTTGCCAGGATTGGTAGTAGTTCCTCTTGGAAAGTTTGAAAGAATTCATTGGTGAATCCATCTGGGCCCGGGCTTTTGATTTTGGACAGACATTTGATTAACGTTTTAATTTCATTAATAGTGATGGCGGTGTTTAGATATGCTACATCCTCTTCTTTCAACCGTGGAAAATTATAAGAGTCCAAGAATTTATCCATTTCTTCCAGGTTCTCATTTTTAGTGGCATAGAGCTTCTCAAAGTAGTTTCTGATTACCCTTTGAATCTCTGCTATATCAGTAGTGATCTCTCCTTTTTCATTCCAAATACGAGATGTGAAGTTTCTCTCTTTCTCTTTCTTTGTTAGTTTTGCCAGTGGTCTATCAATCTTGTTTATTTTTCAAAAAACCAATTTCTGCTTTTGTTGATCTTTCAGATTGTTTTTTGCGTTTCCACTTCATTGATTTCTGCTCTAAGCTTTGTTATTTCCTTCTGCCTCCCTATTTTGGGTCCTTTTGCTGAGCACTTTCTAGTTCTATGAGCTGCATCATTAAGCTACTAAGGTAAGTCCCTTCTTCCTTCCTGATATGTGCTTGCAAAGCTATAAATTTTCCTCTTAGTACTGCTTTTGCTGTGTCCCATAAGTTCTGATAGTTTGTGTCTTCATTATCATTTGTTTCCAGGAATATTTTGATTTCATCTTGGACCCACTGGTTATTCAGTATGAGGCTGTTTAACTTCCAGGTGTTAAAGTTTTTCTTCTTTGTTCCTTTGGAATTCACAAATAAATTCAGAGCTGTGAGGTCAGCAAAGGTAGCCTGCAAAATTTCTATCCTCTTGATATATGAAGATATGTTTTATGTGTCAGCATATAGTCTATCCTGGAGAATGTCCCATGTACATTGGAGAAGAATGTGTATCCAGGTTTCTGGGGATGGAGTGTCCTATATATATATCCACTAGGCCTCTTTCTTCCATTTCTCTCCTCAGATCCAGTATATTCTTGTTGGGTTTAAGTCTGGTTGACCTATCCAATGTTGACAAAGCCGTGTTGAGGTTCCCCACTATTATTGTGTTGTTGATGTTATTTTTCAGCTTTGTCAACAATTGACACGGCCAACTCAGGAGTGAAAAACTCCTGAGTGGAAATCATATCAGAAAGTCCCGCTTTGAGTAGTCACAAGTCAGCTGACCTCTTTGCGTGGATTGTCTGAAAAATAATTTCGTAGGGGACCGTGATATTTCACCCTTTCCCTTTAAGAAAATCAGGCCTCAGAAAAATCTTTCTCCTTCAGACAAAGAAAAACAGCACCAAACTCCAGCCAAAGGCACCCCCATTGACCAGTCTCTTTGACTTGCACAATATTGGCGCCAAGGATGTTTTCCTCAATAAATTCCAAACTCAGGAGGAAAGCAAATTCTCAGTTTTCTACCCAAAACTCAAAACATCTTTTCCTCTTCCCTGATAATTGCTAACTTAAGGAATTTCTCACTCCCCTGATAATTACCTGTTTTTCTTACTTCCTGAATATTGCCTAGCTCTCTCTTCCTTACCCAAAACATATACAAAATTCCTTTCCATTCTCAGTACCTGGTTCTTTTAATATGCAGAATTTTAGCTAGCCCTCTCCTATTCTCTCTCAGCTCTGCCTTACCTTGATCGTTATCAGGTTTCTCTACCTGTCACTTCATATACCAATTCTAGCTTTGATCTCATTGATTCAATCCTTTTCCCTTTCTTCCTGGCTATGCCCCAAGAATGTTACACTGCATTCCAGAGTTTGCTATATAAGTCTTAGCAAAAATAATACATTTGTCCTCACTTCATCTGACATGGATCCCCATGCATCGCGTGTGGTAATTCATTTCTCTACATTAATAATTCCGTTTTTCAGTCTCCTCGTGTTTCACTCTCTCCCGTGTTAGGTTTTGAAACCCACGAAGCTAATACTACTAGCTACAGATGCTGGTCGTCTTAGCAAACAATTGTATTAAATATTTTGCTGGACCCTCATTCTATGCATATATGTTTAGATGCGTGATTTCTTCCTGCTCTACATAGCCCTTGATTAATATATAATGTCCATCTTTGTCCCTTACAACCTTCCTGAGTATAAAGTTTGCATTATCTGATATTAGTATGGCCACTCCAGCTTTTTTATGGGTGTTGTTTGCTTGGATAATTTTCCTCCAGCCTTTTATTTTGAGTCTATGTTTGTTCTGACTATTCAGGTGTGTTTCTTATAGACAGCAGAAAGTTGGATTGAGTTTTTTGATCCATTTAGCCACTCTGTGTCTCTTAACTGGTGCATTTAGTCCATTGACATTGCGAGAAAGAATTGTCCTGGAATTTGATGCCATCTTTATATCGAAATTTGGTGTGTCTTTTGGTTAGTCTTGTCATAACTTAGGTCTTTCAGTTTTTCTCTTAAGAGTGGTTTTGAGTCTGTAAAGATTCTGAGCTGTTTTTTGTTTGTGAAACCATGTATTCTTTTGTCAAACCGGAAATTGAGTTTTCCTGGGTACAGTATTCTAGGTGAAGCATTCATTTCATTCAGTCTTGTCACAATATCCCACCACTACTTTCTGGTCTTGAGTGTTTCTGGTGACAAGTCTGCTGTAAATCTCAAGGATGCTCCCTTGAATGTAATTTCCTTTTTTGATCTTGCTGTTTGCAGAATTATGTATCTATCTGTGGGATTCATCTTTGTGACTATGATGTGTCTTGGGGTATTTTTCTGGGGTCTCTTTTGGTTGGTACTCTTTGGGCATGCAGGATTTGATCACATATATTCTTTAGTTTCTCTTTAATGATGTTCTTGACCATTGATTCTTCCTAGAAATTTTCTTCCTGTGTCTCTGGGACTCCAATGATTCTTAAGTTGCTTCTGTTGATCTTATCATAGACTTCTATTTTCATTTGTTCCCATTCTTTGACTATTTTTTCTATTGTATGTTCATTTGTTTTAAGTTTTTTTTTCCAATCTTTCCCGCTGTATGGAGTTGCTATTTATCTCATCTTCCACAACACCAATTCTATTCTCAGCCACTTCTACCTTGGTGTTGAGCTTATCCATTTTGTCGTTCAATTCATTTACTGAGTTTTTCAGGGCTGTTAGTTGACATGTTATTTCAGTTTGGAGTTTTGTGGTTTCTGCCTTCATATTTTCTTGGTTCTTATTAGTGTTCTGTTCAACTAGATCCATGGTTTCTTTGAGTTCTTTCAGCATCTTCCATATTGTTTTTCTAAAGTCCCTTTCTGAGAGATTGATTAGTTCATTGGTCATTATCTGGTCATCAGAATTGTCATCTTCCTTCTCTATGTCTGATGCTGGCCTGCTTTGTTTTGCCATTGTCACCCTTGTATTGTGGGTTTTTCTACGTGTTTCAGTGGTATTCACTGGCTAAGTGATGTATGCAGCCACACACCTCTGGCTCCGCCCTTTCTTGGTGGGTCAATTTGCCTACAGGGGAGTGGAGTCCTCAGTGGATGAAGCCTCACACAGGATCAAATCTTAGGCCTGAGCATGCAGCAGAGAAGACAGTCCAGAGAGAAATGCTGAGCTTCAGTGACCCAGCACAGCCCTTAGTGTGATTTTTTCTTCTTGTTGCAATGGTGTTCTTTCCTCTTTTTGACCCACTCGCAAGAGGTTCAGGCAACAGGACAGGAGAGAGAAACACACAGAAAGCACTCACAGTTTTTTTTCCACAGTCAGGCCGCACTGGGCAGGCATAGATTCGTAGAAATTCCCAGCCTGACGTCACAAACAGGGGACCTGGCTTTTGCAAAGTACTGGGCAGGCATAGATTTGCCTAATGACCAATTTTTAAGCTTAATTAATTATTAATTTTTAATTAGATGTCAATGTAAATAACATCTTTGACCGAGGCTGGAAAAATAGTACAGGGATGAAGTCACTTGCTTTTCATGAATGAACCCTCATTCAATTGTAATTTCATGTAAGGTCCTTCACACTGCCACCAGTGAACTCTGAACATAGAGATAAAGGTAAGCCCTGAATTTACTCAACTGGGGCCCAAAAGCACACACACAAAATAATAAGAGCAAATCTTTGATGAAGCATACAAGCATCTTTATTAAGCCAAAGACGTATTTCCAACTAGTGCAATTTACCTCTGAGCAGAAAGCTCCTATGTATTTCACCTATTTGTCAAATGTTCACAGCTGTAAACTCAGCTGTCTAGCATAGGCTCAGCATATCTAGAAACTTAGAGTATCTCCTAAAAGTGACTGAATTGTCACCTGCCCACAATCACCCAGGCCCATGTTTATTAAAGATAAGAAAGTCATTCTACCTTCTTCCATGCTTTCTGAGATGCACAGATTGTAATCTCTAAAATGGGAGTCAGGGATCCTAGTCTTCTGCAATCCTCCCCTCTTTGAGTGATGTTTTGATACAATCTGAATTCAAAATATTGCTCACAGGTCTTTCCTCCCACAATGAATCCTCTCCTTGAAACCAGAAACACTCCACTCTGGTTTTTTTTTTTTTTTTTTTGAAAATGGAATTATAATTGAAGTCCCTAAATCTAACCCAAAGCTTTTTTCATCCTTCACTTTGGATTCATTTATCCTTTTAGGAATCATTTAAAATTTCTGAAAGCTGATAATCACCATTGAATTTAGCCTCCATATAAGTTCCATAGGATAGATTTTATCAGTGGCACAGAAAACAGAGAGAATTCAGACAGTGAAGCTCTGTCTTCGTGTTTGGCAGGTCTCATGCTGCCCCAAGCTTGGAAAATTCTGCAGGATAGAAGCTGGAGTGGCCAAGACTGCTTGGAGAGTTACCATAGAGTGTGCAAGCAGATTAATATTTAAACAGCCAGTCAGTACTGATGTGGTGTATCTACTTCAGAGTATAGAAGTAGCAAACTTATTATAAACAACCTCCACTGGGAACAACTTTATAGTTGTGTGCCTCACGGTGATTCAATTAAAAATTATTTTAAAAATATATGTTAAAAGTGGAAACTCAGAGAAGTGATTTCACTATGACTCACAAAGTGTGTCATGAAGACTTCAACCTTCATATATTCTGCTTGGCAGTTAATATGTGTGTGTGTGCGTATGTGTGTAATCAGCAGAGAAAGGTAGAAATATTGCATGATTCTTTCAGTGTTATTTTCCGAAGGACAGTTCCAGCTGCATCATATCTGCCTGTCTTTCACTCCTGAAATATGGCGACACTTTATGACAAGGTAAGAAATTTCCTCTTCAATATCTTTCATGATTCTCTGTCAAGTCAATGAAAGGATGAAAACTTAACTTCAACAGCACAGTCCCCAGTCTTAAACACATGCAGACAATACCAGTCAGCCTTTCTCCCAGCTGAGAACAAGGGTCTTGAAACTTCCATGGTATCCCAGGAAACCTTTGCCTTCCCTTGCTCCATGCTGGACTACATTCCCCCAATGCACCCTGATCTTTCTCATACTCAAGTCTTTCCCTGTGTCTAGATTGTCCACCCTTGACATTTCTATTTCTTCTCCACTGGTTTAATTTCAATCACTTCCTCCATCCAGGAAATAGTGATTTACCATGATTCTCTGACCTTAATCCTTGATACCAGATTGTTAGCACTATTTTGAAACTCTCGCAGAAAACCATCTCCAAGATGCATTGACCTATGAATCAAGCATGTCCTCCTTCTGGCAAAAAATAAAACTCCTCAGGGAACATACTTGACTCCATGAGACCTTTAATGTGTGTGGATTGTTTTGCTATAAAATCTCCAATCAATAGGACAATGTCAAATACAACCAAGACACTGTTTCTCACTGATGGATACTCTTTTTGCTCTGACATATTAGAAACTTGGTTACAAATTCTGCTCTGGCATTGTACTCACTGAGAAGTCAAAAACATGGCTTATGGAGCCAGAGTGTTAGCACTATGGGTAGGGTGCTTGCCTTACACATGGTCAGCCTGTTTTTGGTTCCCAGCCTTTTATATGTTCTTTCAGTCTGTCAGGAGTGATTTCCAAGAAAAGAGCAAGGAGTAACTTCTGAGCACCACCAGGTGTGACCTAAAACAAAACAAAACAATCTGGTTTATGTAAAACAAAAATAAAATATTGTCCTCCCTCCTTTCTCTACCTTTCTCTGGAGATGTTCTATTGTTACTCTATTAGTTGGGGTGTCAGCAAGGGGATATCTTCTGAGAATTCTGTTTATGGGTGATTGTCTTCCCACTGTAACTTTACCTTGACCTCTTTGTGTCTTTGATCTTATAAAAAAAAAAAAGATCTGGGGGTCGGGCGGTGGCGCTAGAGGTTAGGTGCCTGTCTTGCCTGCACTAGCCTAGGATGGACCGCAGTTCAATCCCCCGGTTTCCCACATGGTCCCCCAAGCCAGGAGCGACTTCTGAGCGCATAGCCAGGAGTAACCCCTGAGCATCACTGGGTGTGGCCCAAAAACCAAAAAAAAAAAAAAAAAAAAAAAAAAGATCTGATTTTTAGACCTAGAGAAATAGGATAGTGGGGCAATGCTCTTGCTTTGCATGAGACCAACACAGGGCCAATTTCCAGCATCCCATATGGTCCCCTAAGCAAAGCAGAAATTACCCTGGAGCACAGAGCCAGGAGTAATATCTGAGCACCAGAGGGTGTGACAAAAAAGGGGGAATTTGATTGTTTGGTTTGGACTTGTTCTTGTTATTGTTTTTGTTTGTGTTGTTCTTTGGTTTTGCCCACATTCATTAACACCCAATTGTAACTCTTGGCTCTTTATTCAGGAAATACTTCTAGAAATGCTTGGGAACCATATGGGATGTTAAGGATAGAACCTGGTTAGACAACATTCAAAGCAAATATTTCCCTTACCTGCAGTACTATTGCTCCAGCCCTCAAGACCTGATATTTTGGGGGCCGGGTGGTGGCGCTGCAGGTAAGGTGCCTGCCTTACCGCGCTAGCCTTGGACGGACCACGGTTCGATCCCCCAGTTCCCATATGGTCCCCCGTGCCTGCCAGGAGCGACTTCTGAGCGCATAGCCAGGAGTAACCCCTGAGCGTCACTGGGTGTGGCCCAAAAACCAAAAAAAAAAAAAAAAAAAAGACCTGATATTTTAAAGTTTCTGCTTTGACTCAATATTTTCTGATCTAGATTCAAATTAAATGAGATAAGTAAATGTTAGCTAAATATAAAATTTAAGATTATTTGTGTATCAATAAAAGAAATATGAAAAACACAACCAGAAATTAACAAATAACATATATGCCCAAGTACATTTGAGGAAAATTTAAGGGACTAATGAAGAAATACTTTTTATGTTAAAATTGGCAAAACTTTCAAAGTGAGAGATATTATGAGTGACAAGGCAGAATTTCTAATATTTATTGTGTGTTTTACTCTTTGCCAGATCTTCTTAGTAGAGTCAAATTCAGATAAAAGATTATACCAGTGGCACTGCTCTTAAACTAAAAAAACCTGAAATCAATTTAAGTGTCCAACAGTGAGAGCATTAAATAATGATAATGCATATATATGAGTAAATACTGGGCAGTTGCTATATTATGAGAAACAAAGCCATGGGGAAAAACTCAGAAGATGTTTTATTATTTTTAAAACAAGATAAATCATTAGCTAGATGGTGTGATACAAATTTTATTAAAAATGAATATGTGCTTGTAGATGTTCGGAGGATAAATGGGATAATTATATCAAAATATTCACAGAATTTTATTGCTATTATTGGTGTTATTTATTCATGCTTTTTACAATTTGTATATTTTGTGAGAACTTTAGAAAAACTCACATATAGGGAGGGTGTGTTGGCCTATGTTCAGTTTCCTTTCTCGAGCTAGACACAGAGAATGACCAGTCCATGTCTCAGTGTACCTACTGGAAGCAAGATATTAGCACTTCTACCCAAAACCCTCCCCATAGGCAAGAGGACAAGCCTAACATGTGAGGGGTGCTAACCCTCACCCCATTCTGTAAGAAAAATGTTGCTGCATTTCCAACTTGCTCTTCTTCCCCAGTCGTTTCAGCCTTTAAATAAGAAGAATATCAGGGTCCAGTGAGGTGGCACTAGAGATAAGGTGTCTTGCAAGTGCTAGCCAAGGAAGGACCATGGTTCGATCCCCCGGCGTCCCATATGGTCCCCCCAATTCAGGGGCAATTTCTGAGCACTTCGGCAGGAGTAACCCCTGAGCATCAAATGGGTGTGACTGAAAAAAAATAAAAATAAATAAAAAATAAAAAATAAAATGAAGAGTCTCTCATGCATTCTGTCATTTCAGTGATGTGACTGCAATTCTCCAATTTTCTTTTTCTTTTTTTTTTGTCATTTTTACCTTCTTCTGATATTTCCTCAGTAAACAGAAACCTTCTCCGTGCAGTCCTTCCTCCTTTCACCAGACATTCCTTCACTCCTTTGAATATATTTATTCCTCTGCCTCAACTTTAGGCAAGTGTATCTACTGAATTTTGTATGTTCTGGTATGGGCCTTCCTCCTTTGCAGATCTCATGTCATATTGGCATTGGCAATCCTCTATTACACCAGCATTGCTCTTATTGAATCTCCAGTACCAGCACCCCTAGCCTTGCTAGGATCTGCCAAGTTCATTTTGCTGCTTGCTTTTTGTCTAGCAACCTAGGCAGACTCACTTCAATGTGTCCACAGCTTGCTATATTGGGCCTCTGTGTGGGGAAGTCCGGGACCTGGACAAAGCCTCCTGGGAATTGAGTTGACCTCCCACAACCTGCAAGTCTTCATTCATCACTGACTCATCCTCTAGAATTTCCTACAGTGCTCTGGAGCACTGCAAATTCCATTCTTCTTTCTAATAAAGTGAGTACCCCCTTTTCACACAGATCTCCCCTCAGGAAAGAATTCCTCTTCCTTGAGGCCTTTGCTGATACTCTCTGTGTGAAGTCCTTTACTTAATACTCGCTGGAGCTACCAGCTGCCATGCCCTAGACCCCAACAAGAACTTGTTGTGAAAAACATTCCTAAATACATTTCCCTGCTCTTCACTCTGGCAGTTGGGGCCTAAGGAGGGGTGTAAAGTTTCTATTCTGACACTCTAACTCTCCCTCTGCACTGGCTCTTAAATGTCATGGACTTGGGGACAGCCAGCTGAAGGAGTGGGACCATGAGCAAAGATGGTATCCCCAGCTTTTCTTAGCTTTCCACTTCTTGATGTAGAATTCCCATTTTCTATACAGATGGGGACAGGAACTGTAGGCCCTATATTCCTAACCAGTCATGTCTAGGGTAAAAATTTTCCACCCCAGAATGGGAGCCCACAATGGGTAGAGGAGATCTCCTCAATTCTGACCTAGTAAATGCAACCATACAGAACAGAGCTTTGGCAAGCAGAAGTTGGTAGGGAGGGTAGGAGAGAATTCATAATAAGCTTCGTCTTGGGCTTGTCTTTTATGTAATGAATCTGAAACATATTCTATCTCACAGATATGTGTAGGCCAAGCAGAAATAGACTTGTCACACACAGGACAGATTTTCTCTGGTTTTAGCAACTCCAGCTTTATCACCTCTCACTAGACCTCTCCATGCTCTCTGTATGTATAACCTTTAGGAGAATTTCCAAAGGCATGAATGTCAATCACTCAAGTGCTAATAATTATTTATGATAATATTGCATATATGACCATAAGCTATTTAATGATCTATTTATTTAGTTTCTGGAGGCTTTATATGTATGTCTCTAAGGTGAAGACCCACTCTCAGTTCATGTGGTTATTCCAGAAGGAGTGAAATAGAATTCTATCTCCAATGAAATTCCTATTAGTTTGGAGTCAAGTCCTCCTTGCTGAGATTGAAGAGCTCAAACTGTAGATTGGCAGATGGAAGAGAATCTGCTAGATGTAAAAGTCACATTCTAAAATCTTTTTATATTGATGCTATAATCCACTGAGCTCTCTCTCTCTTTCTCTTTCTCTCTCTCTCATAAAGCATGATGCAAAGGCCAAAAGAGAAAGCACCCAAAATGTGGCAGATATTGTGCAGAATTCTCTCTAATCTTGATATAACATCCCCAATATCTAACTTTAGGATGAAACTACTTAAGAATAAGCACTCACTGGAGGCTGAAAAAAAATAAACAAATAATTCAGGGGGATGGAGTGGTATAGCACAGTAGGTTGAGCCTGATATGCAGCTGATCCGGGTTTGATTTCCCCGGCCTCCCCATATGTTCCCCCAAGCCTACAGGAGTGATTCCTAAGCTCAGAACCAGGAGTAACCTCTGAGTGCTGCCAGGTGTGCCAAAAAGAAAAGTAAAGAAAAGAAAATAGAGAAAGCAAAAAGAAAAGGAAAGAAAAGAAAAGGGGGGGGAGAAACAATTACATGGAAGTGTCTTGGAATTCATGTCTTTAGATGGTGACATGAAAAGATAAGTTAAGAAGAACTCTTTGAAATCTCACAATTAAAATATTATCTATAAAGGGGACCAGAGTGGTGGCACTAGAGCTAAGGTGTCTGCCTTGCAAGCGCTAGCCTAGGACAGACCATGGTTAGATCCCCCGGCATCCCATATGGTCCCTCCAAGCCAGGAGTGATTTCTTAGTGCATAGCCAGGAGTAACCTCTGAGCACCAAGGTGTGGCCCCAAAACAAACCAACACTAACAAATAATATTACCTATAAAAACATATCGTCCCACAGAACCATTCATGGCAATGCTAAAATTCCTTTTGAGGAAAAATCTTGAAATTCTTTCAGAACAAAATTAATAAGCCAGGAACTTAAATATTAGGACAAAAATGCAAGGCTGGGACATGCAGGAGTGTCTTTTTGTTGTAGCATCAAAATCTCAGGCTTAGTTTCCTAATTTCCCTCGTCATAGAAGCTATCCCAGCAGATGGGATAACTATTAGGAAAGGTTCATGTTCAAGTCCTATCATCTGACTGAATAATATTATAGCACTTGGGGCCAGAGAGATAGCACAGTAGTAGACCTTGAATGTAGCCAAACTAGCACAGATGATGGTTCAAATCCTGGCATCCCATATGGTCTCCTGAGCCTGCTAGGAGCAATTTCTGAGAGTAGAGTCAGAAGTAACCCCTGAGCATTTTCAGGTGTGACAAAAAACCATACATACATACATATATACATATATGTATGTATACATATATGTATTATGTATATATTATGGCACAAAAAAGCAGAGATAATTGTTGGGGGAGCAGTGATGTACATCTCATGGTATCCAGGATGACTTGAACATTGTCTATGACTGTATATTGTATGCTCTGTGCACTCTACAAAGCCAACAAGAATTTAATGCTGATTATAATATCTTGTTGCACTGAAGTCATGAGTTTTAGCTCTTAGACAAGCCTACTAGACTCCATGGAAAATGGGTCTAAAAGCTTTTAAAATGAAGGAGACACATTCACTCAGGATTTTTTGGATGGGGAATTCTTTCATAACAAAGACTTGAGAATATAACGCTGAGGATGGAGCTCTGAGCAATATTGACTACTAATGAAGACCTGAACAGAGATTTCTTGTTTCACAAAGTAAATAGGGATAAAAAAAATATCCTTTATTCTTATCCTCTCTCACCACACTGAAAAACTTTAAGGAGAAATAGTTGTCATTCTACATATGAGGAGCTCAGGAGGGAGACTTATATACATGGAGAGAAGAGAGATGAGGTCCCTCCTAGACCAGTGGTAGACAATACAGTTATATCATTGTATGGTCGGAAAGATAGATGTCTGCTACCTGGGCCAGCTCAGTCAATGAAGTAAGAACACTATAATGATGTCAAGAGGGAAAACCAAAGCCCTCATCATTCTCCTCTGGGTCAAGTACAGAGAACTGCCCAAATTTAATCAACTGCTCCTAACCAGAGCCCCAAATGGAAGCTCTAGTGTTATTCACAAACTGCAGTTAACTCAAACCAAATATCCTATTTTTGTTTATTTTGAACTCAAACCAGATACCCTATTTTTGTTTATTTTGGGGGCATAATAGCAGTGATCAAGGTTTGCCCCTTGCTCTGTGCTCAGGGAGCACTTTTAGTGATTCTTGGGAGACTAGGGTGCCAGAAATCAAACCATGTACAAGGCAAGTGCCCTACACAATGTCCTCTCTCTCTCCAATTTGCAGACCATATAGCTTTTTATTCCAGTCCCACACCCTTCCCACTAAGACTATTCTCAGTGCTGGGTATGGGTTACTGCTCATTGATGCTAGAAGAGGCTTTCCTTGGTTGTATTTTTGCTGTGGACCTTACCCCCACTTAGGGGGGCACACAACAACCTAATTTTTCCTTCAGAAAACTATCTGCCAGAAGGCCCGCTTAGAGGTCTATCATGAATGGATCTCCTGATATGGTATCCTGAGCCTGCTAGGATGGCTGGACATATTTTTCTGTAGGAAAAATTAGGCTGTTGTGTGCCCCACTAAGTGGGGGTAACATATTTTGTCTCTGTGTAAGCATCAATTTTCTCAGAGCAGGAAATAACCCAAAGGGACCTTTGTGATGAATTGTTTTATTTTTGGAGGTTTTCTTGGGGGATCACACCAGTAATACTCCAAAATTACTCCTGGCAATTCACAGAAAACCATATGGGATACTGGGGATCAAACCTGGGTCATCTGTATGCAGGGAAAGTATGTTGCCCATTATATAATTGCTCCTTCCTTTGGTTTTAAGATCACACCTGTTTGTGCTCAGGGGTTACTCCTGCCTCACTGCTTAAGGGTGACTTCTGGCAGTATTCAGGAGATCATGCAATGCTGGAAATGGAAACTGCCTCCCACATGCAAAGCCTTTATTTGGCCAATTGAATGACTCTATGGCTCATCTCTGTTAATGTGACATGAATTCCCATGATCACTTGAAACTTATTTTACAAAAGAATGTAAGATGTGGAAGAGGTAAAGAAGTAGAGGAAGAGTGGGTTCAAGTAGAGTCTGAGACAACACTGAAGTGTCCTAAGAAATTCCAGGGTACTTTACCAGAATGCCTGGCTTTGTGATCCCAGTAAAGAGCTGTGGAAACAGCATGTGAAAAGAACAGGGCCAGATCTGGAGAACTGAGCTTAGTGTCTCCTCCACATCTCATACAAACAGCAAGACAGCAAAACACCCATTGCCAAGGGTTAATACAGATTAAAAACATGTGCAGTGAGACTGAGGAATCAATAAAAACAAATTGAATCTGACTTCACATTGAATCTAAGAAAGAAAATAATCCAAAGAAAAACAATACTGGATCCTGTTCATGAGTAGCACAATATCTCAACATTGTCTTCTAGAGGATTTTTCCAAAAGATGTCAGCAGGTGCTTAGCAGGTCATAAGAATTTAATGTTCTAGTGATAGCAAGACCAAGACAGCCTTTGAGGTCAATTACATGGGATTTGGTATTTTTCAAAACATAACTTAATCATTGCGTTCGAGCCCAGATTTGCCTAGATTTAATATTTAATTAGAAATTGATATTTTCCTAAGTCATGGCCTCCCATTTTTGCTGTATATATCAAGAATAAACATGTTCTGAGAAATGGTTGAACTGATTTGAAGAACAAATTAATATGCACAGCCAATTAACCCCTCTCCACTGCCTTCATAAATTTCCCTTGCCAATACACAGTATTTGGTATTTCATTTTAAGGCACAGCTAGTAGCCACATTAGCAGAAATGTTTTTTTCAAGCCACTTAAATTTTTCCTGTGATAGAAAGACCTTCTCTCTGAGCAAGATGGATTAGTCATATAAATGCCCTACGTTTACTGTCCTAAGAAGCCCCATGAGCAACTCTGAGCAACATGACCTTGGGTTGCAGTATCTTTGGGTGAATCCAAGCCCTCGATTTAGACTTCATATTCAACCAGGCTGGTTAAGCATTTCTGTGGCTCGCCTCCATGAGAAAAAGAAAGAACTGTTCGATTCTCAACCACCAAGACAGTTGACTCCCATGAAACAGCCACATAGGGCAAGCAACTGAGAAAGAAATCAAAGAGCACTCCTCCTGGGTCGTGGGTACTCCCCAAAGGGGTATCTTTCCATCCAGAATATGCAGATGGTCTGTATGACTCGGGAAAGTCAGAATATTGGTGGACTGATACCCACAATGATGTGTTGGTGTTGTTTTTTTATCATTTAAAATTTTAGTTTGTATTTCCTGAGACACAAAACAAAAATGGCAGAGCTAAAAGATAGCATGGAGGTAAGGTGTTTCCCTTGCATGCAGAAGGACAGTGGTTCAAATCCTGGCATCCCATATGGTTTCCTGTGATTTCCAGGAGCATAGAGCCAGGAGTAACCCCTGATTGCTGCTGGATGTGACCCCCCCCAAAAAAACCCCAAATAAATAAATAAATAAATAAATAAATAATAAATGGCAGTGGGATAGCAGCAGCAGTAGGGCAGTGGTATAGAAAAGACTGAAGACACCTAAAGGAACTTGTGCCCAAGCGACCTAATTGTGAAATTCCCCAAATTCCTGAGCTCATCAATGGAACTAGACACCTGGAAAGGGGGCAAAAAAGGATCACAAGATCAAATATCAAGTGCTGAGGTAGATTACTAGCAACATAAACAATGGTGGTGGATCAGCCTTCGAGAACAGAGGCTGAGTTGGAAACAGCGACTGTTGCTGCAGCGTTCCCAGAAATAGGGTGAATGTTGCCCTGAATTGATACTGCAGCAAACCTGGGAAATGTGGAAATAGGCTAGAAATTGTGGAAAGAGTACCCATCAGTGTGACCAACTAGGGTTACAGACAGCAGCGCTGAAGGAAGGAGCAGGAGCCAGGCATTGGAGAGTATCATTAAGCCATACTAGTGTCAGAGCTACTAGACTGCTAACAGTGGGGTGAGTGCAGGAACAATATAAGAATCATTGGGGTGAATGCAGGAACAGCATGATAATTCATCCCAATGAAGAATCAACAGAGAAAGGTATCATTAAGTTTCCAAAACATAAGTGTGATTGCATTGACATTGTGGATGCCTGAAGAATACCAGCTAAAAGAGACCCAAATAAAAACAACCCAAGGCACATTTTAGTCACAAGATGAAAACTCCAGATAGGGATACAATACCAAAAGCATCAATATCAAAAAGTGAAATTACATACAAAAAAGCATCCTTAATAAAACAGATTTATCACAAGCAACCTTCTAGGCCCAGTGGCAGTAGTGGGATATAGTGAAAAATCCCAATAAAATGAAAAAACTCAATATAGTAAAAAAATATTCTAGTCAGGAATAATTCAAGTTTGAAGGAAGCATACACTGTTTCACAAATAAACAACAACTCAGGAGCGTTACAAATTCAAAGCCAACCTTAAAAGAACAACTATTGTACTTTAAGGTAAACTAGACAGATCTCACAAACACACCAAACTTTTTACAAAAAGATGGCATAAAACCCCATAACAATTATCTCTTTCTCAACATTAATGGACTAAATGTAAGAGACACAGAGTAGAAAATGGATGAGAAAATTGAATCCAGGGGGCAGAGCGATAGCATAGCTATAAGGTGTTTGCCTTGCATGAGGTCAACACAGGACAGACCTAGTTTGAATATCAGCTTCCCATATGGTCCCCTGAGCCTGAAAGAAGTGACTTCTGAGTGCAGAGCCAGGAATAACCCCTGAGCTTCACTAGATGAGACAACCTCCCAAAAAAGAAGAAAATTGAATCAACATTTCTCTGCCTGAAAGAAGCACATTTGAATATTCAAAGCAAAGACAGACTCAAAGTCAAAGGTTGGAGGACAATCCTTCAAGCAAATGACTCCTTTTAAAAAAGGCTGTCTGTAGTGCCCATATTAATATCAGATAACATGGACTTCAGGCTTTAAAGATTGTTAGAGAGAGGGTCATTTCTAAGTAATCAAGAAATTTGTACATCAAGAAGAAATCACACTCATAAACAAATGCACCTAACCAGAAACATTTCCACATAGTTTCTATGAAGCTAACATCACCTTGATACAAGAAGCAGAGACACTACAAAAAATATAGAAAAGAAAGAAGTCAAGCTCTCCCTGTTTACAAATGACATGACTCTGTACCTGTAAAATCCTAAAGACTACAAAAAAGCTTTTAATTTTCTTTCTTCTTTTTTAATTAATATCTTTATTTGGGGCCCGGGAGATAGCATGGAGGTAAGGCGTTTGCCTTTCATGCAAAAGATCATCGGTTCGAATCCCGGTGCCCCATATGGTCCCCTGTGCCTGCCAGGAGCAATTTCTGAGCATGGAGTCAGGAGTAACCCCTGAGCACTGCCGGGTGTGACCCAAAAACCAAAAAAAAAAAAATCTTTATTTAAACACCTTGATTACAAACATGATGATGGTTGGGTTTCAGTCATGTAAAGAACACCCCTCTACACTAGTGCAACATTCCCATCACCAATGTCCCAAATCTCCCTCCTCCCCACACCACCCTTGCATGTACTCTAGACAGGCTTTCTACTTCCCTCATTCATTCACATTGTTATGGTAGTTCTCAATGTAGTTATTTCTCTAACTGCACTCATCACTCTTTGTGGTGAGTTTCATGTTGTGAGCCAGACATTCCAGCCCTCCTCTCTTTTGTTTCAGTGAATTATTGCAAAACTTTCTTTATTTTTCTTGAAATTCACAGATGAATGAGACTATTCTGCATCTATCTCTCTCCTTCTGGCTTATTTAACTGATCATAATGGATTCCATGTACATCTATGTATAGGAAAATTTCATGACTTCATCTCTCCTGACAGCTGCATAATATTCCATTGTGTATATGTACCACAGTTTCTTTAGCCATTCATCTGTTGAAGGGCATCTTGGTTGTTTCCAGAGTCTGGCTATGGTAAATAGTGCTGCAATGATTATTTGTGTGAGGAAGGGATTTTTGTATTGCATTTTGTGTTCCTAGGGTATATTCCTAGGAGTGGTAGAGCTGGTTCGTTTGGAAGCTCAACTTCCAGCTTTTGGAGAATCTCCATATAGCTTTCCATAAAGATTGGACTAGGCAGCACTCCCACCAGCATTGGATAAGTTCCTTTCTCTCCACATCCCCGTGAACACTGTTCTCATTCTTTGTGATGTGTGCCAATCTCTGTGGCTTGAGGTGGTACCTCATAGTCGTTTTGATTTGCATCTCCTGATGATTAGTAATGTGGAGCATTTTTCATGTGCCTTTCACCATTTGTATTTCTTTTTTGACAAAATGTCTGTTAGTTTCTTCTCCCCATTTTTGGGTGGGATTAGATTTTTTCTTAAAAAAAAAAAAACACTAGAAATTAAGCTTCCATGTGTTATAGCAAATCCAGTCCTAGGAATAGATATTCCTCAAGAAAAGCCCTTCTTAAAACAATAGAGTTGTATAGTAAAGTGGCAAGTTACAAAACTAATATTCAAAAATCCCTGTCTTTTTTTATACACAAATAGTGAAAAAGAAGAGATATTGAAAGAGCAATCACATTCACAATTGTGCCTCAAAAATCAATTACCTGAGAGTCAATTTAGCTAAAAAAGGTGAAAACCCTATAGAAAGAAAACTACTAAGCACTGCTTCAAGAAATATAAAAGGACACAAGTAAATGGAAACCTATACCGTGCTTTTGGGTTGGAAGGATCAGCATCATTAAAATGATAATACTTCCCAAAGCAATGTACAGGAACTCTTATTCACTGCTGGTAGGAATGCCGTCTTGCCCAGCCTTAATGGAAAACAATATGGAGATTCCTCAAAAAAGCTGGAAATTGAGCTCCCATATGATCCAGCTATACCACTCCTAGGGATATACCCTAGAAACACAAAAACACAATACAAAAAAATGCCTTCTCTAAGCCTAAATTTATTGCACTGCTATTTACAATAGACAGAATCTGGAAACAACCAAGATGCCTGACAACAGATGAGGGGCTAAAGAAGCTGTAGTACATATACACAATGGAATATTATGCAGCCATCAGAAAAAATGAAGTCATGAAAATTTTCTATGCATGCATAAATATGGAAACTAGTATGATACGTGAAATAAGTCAGAGGGAGAAAGATAGACACAGAATAGTCTCACTCATCTATGGTATTTAAGAAAAGTAAAAAACATTATTGTAATAATACACAGAAGCAATAGAAATGAGGGCTAGAAGGATCGCCCCACAGTATGAAGCTTGCCACAAAAAGTGGTGAGTTCAGTTAGAAAAATAACTACACTGAAAATCATCATGACAATGATAGTGACTGAGTGAAATAGAATACCTGTCTTGAATACAGGCAGGGATGAGGGGGGGCGGGGGTTTAGGGGTATTGGTATTGGGAATGTTGCACTGTGTGAAAGGGGTGTTCTTTTTTATAACTGAAATCCAACAACAAACATGTTTGCAATTATGGTGTTTAAATGAAGATAGTATTTTAAAAAAACATTAGAAATTGAACTCCCATATGATCCAGCAATACCACTTCTAGGGTTATACCCTAGGAACACAAAAATACAATACAAAAATGCCATCTACAATTTTATGTTTATAGTAGCATTATTTACAATAGTGATAATCTGGAAACAACCCAAGTTCCTGAGAAAAGGTGAATGCCTAAAGAAACTGTGGTACATCTACACAAAGAAATACTATGCAGCTGTCAGGAAAGATGAAGTCATAAAATAAGCTTATTCATGGTGGTATATGAAGATCATTATGTTGAGTGAAATGAGTCAGAGGGAGAGGGATAGGCATAGAATAACCTCATACATTATTAGATAAAAGAAAAATAAAGGATAATGTGGTCATAATATCCAGAGTCAGTAGAGAGGAAGGCCAAGAGGACCTGTACATGGTAGGAAGCTTACCACAAATAGGGAAGCAACACAGTTAGGGCAAAGAAGAGAACACTATTACAATGATAATTGGAAATGATTAGTCAGGAAAATAACTGGGTATTGAAACGAGATAAAGTTATATGCACAGTTTTCCCTCATTAACAATAGTGCAAACCACAATGTCTAAAATGGAGCAAAGAAGAAGCAAGAGAGAAGAAGCAAAATGCCTGCCCCAGAGGCAGATTGGGGAAGCTTAGGAGAAAAACTGTGTACATTCGTGGTGGGAAACATTCATGGGGGAAGAGTGGAGTTCCTTGTAATACTGAAACTCTCTTTTTCTTTTATGTGATCATGTAATATTTATGAAAACCATTAAGGTTTCATCCATAATGCTCTGAACCTGGCTTTGGGGACCACTCAACTCCTCCCAAAGATCTTCTTATATTCAGCAGTATGTTGTTTCTTGGCTTTTCTAATTTTCAGAGGATTCTGTGAATCTTTCAACACTAATTCATTCTCATTTCTCAGATGGGCTCCAATAAGATCATCTTAGCTTTTTCCATAAAACCAACTCATTAATTTAAAATTGCCATTTTTTCTTTAGGTCTGTTGGACATTTTAGGTTAAAAAGATAATCATGAACTGGAACCTTAAAAAAGCTTTTATTTGTCCTGTACCACCAAATATAGTCACTTCAATAAACATCACTAAGATATTAAGAGTAGAAAGCAGGGCTGTGAGAACAAAGCAGAGAGAGTTGACAGGTTCTCTGCTCTCAGTCCATTGACTGTGATGATAAACAACTCCTTGAATTTTTTTCCAATAAGTTCCCTTTCCTTTCTCTCCAGAAACAAAACTCATATGCGCAAGAGAGAAAAGAAAAACAACAGCTTTCAGTAAAAATTATCTGAAATTGTAAACTTCACAAAGGACATGAGAATTAAGATCATCATCAATAGAAAAGAGGAAGGAAGATCTTTTAATGGCAACTGAGAATTGAATTCCCTAAGAACTTATCTAGTTAAGTCAAGATTTGTGGCTTAGTGTTATCAAAACCAACCACCATTCCCTTCAGCAGTTTAGGGATTTGCCACAATGCAGGTTGAGAGCTCCATATCCCCACCCTTACCCCCCACCAATAATAGCCCTTTCTCAACTCTGACAGCTCCTGGGTCATCTTGTTTGGAAATGCTTTTCCAAGCAGCACCGACTTCCATGGAGACTATCCTTTGTGCAGAGGGGATATATGCACATTAAATGTTCATCTGTTTAAATAAATAGTTTACAAGGTTTATCTAAGGCCTACAAATTATGGGCAGTTTCACACCATACACCATGAGATTCACAAAGATGCTTCTTAGACACAAAAAAGTGTTGTGAGGCAGAAGTGACTGAAATGAAGATATCTCAAGAAGGATTTTGAAAACCCTGGCAGGCTGGTGTGGAGAAAAATCATCAGAAACATGCATCAAGAACAGCTATTAATACAAGTCTTCGTCACTCTATGGAATGCTACACTTTGAAACATAGATTCCTGGGTAACCTGATTGGGGTTTGTTTCTAGCTGGATATTCCAGTTCACTGTAGGGATTGTTGAGAAAAAACAATGAGGGCATATAAAAGGAAAATTCATTTACACACTGAGTAGGCTTGAAGCCAGATTAGATTACCCTGATTTTTTTTTAACTCAGCAGCTTTTAACGAACATATTTGTGCACCATTTCTATAGCAAAATACCTGAATTAGGGAGTTGGTCATTTTATCACAGTCCCCACCTTCATGAAACTCAAGCATATCTTAACCTCAAGGTCCTTGGTGATCCTGTAAGTTGCCATGTTAGTGAACTCACAGCATTCCTACGAAGAATAAGAAAATCCAGCAAAATGTAATCCATGTTCACATGGAAAATGAAGTTAGAAAGTAACAGAGTATCAACAGCAATGTAGCCGCTGAACGATTTATTCTTATTTTTGTGATGATGTGTTCTTTATCCTAAATTGGAAAGAAACTATTGAAGGTGTAAGCACTGTGGCCAGCAACATGATCATCTTGGCCAATGTCAAAGCTGACACTGTTCAAGGTGATACATGTCTGCTGCATGGAGAGAGATGCCTCAAACAAAGTCAATAACCTGATGTATTTGGTCAGACTTTCTTTACGCATACTGAGACCACTACTGCACTGTTTTACTCTGCAGAGAGGCCTGACTTATCAAAACTCTAGGTATGCCAGTATTTGGACT
>PVKC010003664.1:0-38226 GCA_004027635.1 Crocidura indochinensis | reverse complement strand
GAAAAAATAAGGCCTCCCAATTCTTATCACAGGCTGTGTTCTTTACACTGACTGTATAGAAAGAGGAGGTACAGTAAATGCACCCCATATACACCTCAACCCAGACCCTTGCCGGGTCTGTATTGTGAATCTGGGGACAAAAAAAAAATAAAAAATAAAAAAATAAAAAACAAAATTTACTTATTTCAAATATGTGTATGATTTCTATTTTTGTTAAATTACTAGTTTACTATTATAATTATAATTACAATTTGTTTATACTTCTGTGTATATCACATCCTCCATAAAAAAGTCCCAATGACACCCCACCTCTACAACTACACTCTAACCTTTCACCCTCCATTCTTTCCTTCTGCTGACAACCATTTTCAAAATTAAGTCTAGAAGTTCGTTTTAAACAACACACATATTTTTAAACAGATGTAATGCTAGCTGCATAGTGCTGTGAAAAGAAAGCTGCAAGTCGTGTTATCTTCAAAATTAATAATCTCACTTTTCTAATTAAATATTCTCAATATTCTTGCTTTTTTACTTCTCTATTGCAAGTATAAATGATAAAACTGTTTTTACAAAAACGAATGAATGCACACACACACACACACACACACACACACACACACACACACACAAAATAACCAGGAAAAAGCATTCTATTAGTTTAAGGCATAGTGATTATCACAAATTGTTACAAAAAATTTCTTAACTCATTTTGGCACATATGCTGACTTTAATTTTTAAATATAGCATTCCTATTATTATTTTAACTTTTAATAATGTGTTCATTATTTTTTTAAAAAAAGTATTGTACTATCTAGATTATCATACGTTTAAGTTAGCTTGAGATCCAATTTAAGAAGGTAAAACTTAAATGCAACAAAAACAAAGACCAGTCTATGAATGTATAATAAACAAAAGTAGAAAGTAGTTTAATGCTGAACTGCAGTTCATAGCTCAAGTTCTAAATAGATTTTTATCTTAATAGGTTATACTTCCTCTTAAAACTCTGTACTTAGAATCAAAGCATCCAGTGGATCAATTGTGATTTATTATACTGCACTTAAGCTATAATTTGCTATATGCTAGGAAAGTTTGTGAACACCTATGATGATAATAATAAATAAAAATGATTATGGTAAAAATGCTTGCTTTATAATGATTTAAGATTTCTCTTTACTAGTTATTTTCTAAAGAGATTAAAAGTAACTATTCATTTTATATGCAAGAAATACCAAAACCTTTGCAGAGTTATTTTTTCCCACCATTTGTTGGTATCCAGGTATTCAGTCTTAGCTATACTTAGATATTAAAATTTATATCTCAAAAGATGCATTAGCATGATATATTTTAATCATTTCTATGATAAAGTTCTGATAAATCAAAAACATACTTTTTTCAGTGTTGCTAATTTGAACTTTTAAAATTACCTTTGATTCAAATCCTTTATGCCTTTTCAAATTTGCTTTAAATTGGGGACAACAAAAAAGAAAGCACACTAAAATGAAATAATTGTTAAAAAAAAGGTAGGGCTTTTAAAAATGTATATAAAGCTACTTAAAATTTACAGTTAAATAGAATATTGGAATTTAAATAATGTACCCAAATAGTATGAAATGGTGGGATCGAAAATAGTATAATCATTCTGATATAAAGGGGAAAATAAATAGCCAGAGTAAATGAAACCAAATGAAAAGGCAGTAAATAGGGGACAGCAGGCAAGGTGTTGTCTTTTCCAAGGCTAACCAGGGTTCGATTCCTGGCATCCTATATACCAGATATATATATATATATATATATATATATATATATATATAAATATTCTCTCTCTCTTCCCACTTCCTTGAAAATTGCCTGGTTTCTCCTGCTTACCCAAAACAGAAGAGCCAACCCACAACAGAACTTCTTACCCTCAGTATATATATAATATATAATTACTAAATGGTAATATATTATATCATATTATAATATATTACATAATTATATTTTATATAATTATATATAATTCATATATATCCTCTATATATCCCACATACTTTCCCTGAGAACTCAGGAGTGATTTCTAAAGTACAGAACCAAGAGATATCCCTGAGCACGACCATGATGAAATAATAAAATAATAAAAACAGTAAGTAAATGTGGGTAAGGGGTAATCAAAATGGTTCAGATTTTGCTTGAAAAGTCAAGAATAGGACAAAGATGAAGATGTATAACTTATACTATTTTGATTAATCTTGGCCCAACTAGGGACAGTTTGATATGGTAGTGTCATTAATATGAAAGTACTATTCCAAAAATCAGAGGTATGTGCAGTATACACAAATTAAGAAGACTTTAGAAAATAATATGCTTTTGGAATCTGAGGTCTTTTAGACCAGGCAATAGCCTCAAATTTCTATTCACAATTCCTTACAATTTACGACCCAAATATATAAAAGAATACCAATCTTTCAATGATCAGGTCCTTCTTGATCACTGATAGATATACATGATCTATAGACATATAGAATATATCTATATTTTCTATATAGAATCAAGTGCTCATGATACTAATTAAGGGTGGAAATAGTTACAATAAGAGTAGTATGCTATTATTACTCTTTCCCTTAGTTCACCAGGACTGACCTTAACCTTGTTTGAGAAACACCTGTGGAGGGCAGAACTGATCAAATCTCCAGGAAATCGTACTCTGAAGCTGAGGAATACATAAATTGAGGTCCAGAATACCACTCAGGTTTCACAGGTTCATTATTTTTACAAGAAAGAACTAGAGAGGATGGAGAGATAGCACAGAGGTGGGGCATTTGCCTTGCGCTCAGCCTATTCAGTACAGACTAACTTTGGTTCTAATCCTTTCATCCCATATGGTCCCCTGTGCGTGCCAGGAGCGATTTCTGAGTGTACAGCCAAGAGCACCCCTAAGCGCAGCCGGGTGTGACCCCCACCGCCCAAAAAAAGAGAATTAGAGGGGACAGGAAGTAAAACTAATACTTTAAATTTAGAAAATATATGAAGGGGAGAGAATGTGGGGGGGGGGTCAGAGAAAACTTTATAAATTAAAGGAAATAAATTAACATCCCAAGATCACAAGTTAGTCTTTGAGTAGCCCCCCAAAGGAGTGCACTCATTAAGTAAAGAGAGGTGGGATTTCCATCTAGAGTATTATAGAAAAAATTGGCCAATAGAACTCCAGCTGTTCATTTTTGTCTCTTTATTTTACAGTTTTAGGTAGATACTTTTCTGTTGTTGCCTTAGTTTCAGTCTCTTCTCCAGCTTACTATGTCATATGTCCTGCCCCCACTGACTCATCCTTTCCAATGCCCAATGTCTGCTGCTCTGTTGTCTATTGCTGTGGCTTGGCAGTCAGTCCTTTCAGCCATATTGCTCTACTGATCTTTGTCCCTTGAATTTGCTTTGTCCCTTGTCACTTGGATTCTCATCTGTGAGAGAACTTCTTTTCTGTCTGGGTCTAGCAAAGAAAGGTTGTTGCCATCTCTCTGGGCATGCCATGGATAGAATAAAGGTTACCCACTTAAAAGGCCAATGTTTTTTTCTCTGTACTATCTCTCTGTCCCCCCATGAAGAACATTTTAGTAACACTCTCTCAGATTATGTCTTATTAATTGAGATAGCTTTAGTTTAACTAATCAATGTAAAATAATTTGTGTAGGTTCCAAGGCTACACCTTACATCTTTGTGATTCTTTAAAGCATATATTATCACACTCAACCACCACTGCCACTGTCAAAATACCCAAAATTTTTATTTCACAATTTACTAGCTTCTCACCACTATCCATTCGACAAGGACTATTGTCCATGCTCCAAATGCTAAACATCAAGAGAGTTTACCCTATGTTTTTTCTCCCCTCTAACAAGCATAATCTTTTTATCTTGTTTAGTTTTGTAGATAAAATAGAGTGTGCATGGATTAACCAGTTCCTATAGGTGAAGCAGAAGATTTTATTGTTATTTTATTTGGGTGTTCACTAATCTGAAAACCCACACTCTCTACTCTGTTTTTCCCTTACTAAAAACTTTTTCCTGTGACCATGGAGACTAGAAGGAATTTTGAGTTTAAAAAAAATCTTTGTTTTTCATCAAACCCAAGTGATTGGCAGTCTGAAGGCAAGAGCTTGAGCACGCTTAAACACCCCATTCCCCTTTGGTAAACAAACATACTCTGTGGCCTTAACTAAAAGATTATTTTTATTTAGGGTTAACTCTTCTCTGTTTTACTCCTTTATACACAGGCATATAAGGGAGATAGTCATGCAATTGTAAATTTTTGACATGTGTCCTCTTATGATCCCCTCCAACTTCATCCATGTTGTACCAAAAAGCACGAGATCATTTTTCTATGATATATGAATATTCCATTACATATAGATATCACATTTTGTTTTAAAGCTTATGTGCCTAATTTATATTTATATTTGTATTGTGCAGTCACATGCTCTATATTTATATTTGTATTGTGAATCAAGATGATTTTAATAAAATATATTTAGAAAAATGTGAGGGGACAGAGAGAAGTATATATTTAAGTGAGAACACAAATTTCTCAGAAAAGAAACAGTAAAACAAGTGACATACAAGATATCTATTAAAAGAAGAACACTTGAAGAGACTTGAAGAGCAAGCTAAAGATTATTTTGTTTTAAAGATACAATATACCATATCATATCTGCCACCAAAGTGGCAGGAAACCTCTATCAAACATAACCATTTCTTTGTCATTTCCTTTCTGATACCATATTTTCTTTATGCATTTATCTGTCATTGGTTACATGGACTGAGCTTAGGCTTGCAGACATTTTGAACTAGTGTTTTGCATAGATAGCGAATTGAAATTGTTGAATTACATAGCTGATCCATTCTTAATATTTTGAGAAAAACCGATATTGTTCTCCATAGAGGCTGAAACAATTTACTCTTCCCACTAACATTTTATTAGAGGCCTTTGTTTCATTTGGGGGCCACATCTGGCAGTGTTCAGGGTTTACTCTTGGCACTGCACCCAGGAATCACACCAGGTGGGAAGTGAATTTTTTAAATGTTTTATTTACATATTCAGGATAAGTGATGAACATTTTTACATGTGCTTGCTGGTGGTCCATGTGTTTAGTGAAAGATCTATTAGTCTCTTTTTGTATTTTTAAGATTTGTTGTTGAATTTTGTGAGTTCTTTATATTTCACATAGTACAAGTGATTTTTCAGACATAGTAGATTTTTTTATAGCTGTCTTTGTTTTCCACCCATTTTTGGCTCAGAGGAGATTATTCCATCTTGCTCCAGGCTTAAGAAAACAATAGAATTTTTGGGTTTCTCTTCCAGCCTTAGGGATGCTATATTTCATCAGTAGAGGAATGAACACAGTTTAAAAAAATTCCTCATCTTTCTACTGTTCTGTTCTACTGGCTCTTTTTCCAGTCCTTCAAATCAGGAAAAGTATCATAAATTGATTTTTAAAGCAATTTTTGCTCTTTTCTACACTATTTTACACCCTCAGTATAGACAAATATTTACTCTTGACATCATCTTTTCAAAGATTTTCTAAAAATCATTATTCAACAACCCTTTATGAAGTGATGAGAAATTGTCTTTCATACTCCTTTTGTAAACATGCATTTTGATCAAGTATTTTCAGGATTTTATTTTTCTTTCATCTTTGAGGATGAAAGGGTAAACTACTACAATTGCTTCTTCTACCCACTAAATAGCAGTAATAGACATAATATTTCCCATAGATAAATGATATAATTTTATGTTTATGAATGTTATATGGAAATGTTTTTGGGCAAGATAAAATACATCTAAACGAGCTAATAAGTATTTGTTTTTTAAAGCTATATTAAAGAACCCATACCAATAACATACGCCCATAACAAGAGTCCAGAATCCATGACCCCAGAATAAAGAAATGAGTAAACAAAAAATCTGCATTTGGGAGCCGGAAGGTGGCGCAGGAGGTAAGGTGCCTGCTGCCTTGCCTAGGACGGACCACGGTTCGATCCCCCGGTTCCCATATGGTCCCCCGTGCCTGCCAGGAGCGACTTCTGAGCGCATAGCCAGGAGTAACCCCTGAGCGTCACTGGGTGTGGCCCAAAAAAACAAAAAACAACAAAAAAAATCTGCATTTGCTTTGGTAATATCTTTTATCTACTGACATTGAAAAACATCTCATTTCAATTATGATATTCTCGTATTATCCTAATATATGAATCTAAATATAATTAGTGACATGACTTAAAGGAGCAGTAATAATAAAATTGAAAGTTTATTTCAATTTCTGAGAGGTTATCATAATTCATTAGAGAATTGGTTTTGTTTTTTGTATTTCTTTTGTTTTTGTTTTTCATTTTGTATTTATTGGGGCTCACCTAGCAGTGCTCAGAGATTCTGATCCTGCACTCAGGAACCATTTCCAACATCTCGAGAATCCTATGAGATGCTGGGCATTGAATCAGGGTTATGTAAGGCAAACACACCTTATCTACTGTTTCTCTCCTGGCCCCCATTAAAACATTTTTAATTACCCAATAAAATTTGTTTTAAAAAAGGATAAGCAAATTGTGAAACTTAAAAAAATATTGATAAAAAATATTGATAAAAAGAATAGTGTTGGGACTGGCGCAGTGGCGCTATCGGTAAGGAGTCTGCCTTGCCAGCGCTAGCTTAGGAGGGACTGTGGTTCGATCCCCAGGTGTCCCATATGGTCCCCAAAAGCCAGAGTGACTTCTGAGAGCACAGCCAGGAGTAACCCCTGAGTGTCACCGGGTGTGACCCAAAAAAAAAAAAGAATAGTGTTAAAATAAGTAAAAATATAGAATGTACTTAATAAAAGAAAACTTTAATGGACAATAAAAATCTTGAACAGCAGTTATACTACTAAGACACACAAAATTTAAATTTAAAACTACAATAAAAGGTCTATATTACACTTACTGAATAGCAGATTTTTTTTTTTAATTTTTGATTATAAGGCCACATCTGGTGGTACTCAGGGATTAATCCTGACTCAGGGATTTTCTCCTACCAGTGCTCAGGTATCACATATGGTGTCAAATGCTGAGTCAGAGAGAGTTTTATGAGAGTATATAAATGAGTATATAAATCAGAGAGTACATATATAAATAAAAATGTATGTGTGTGTTATGTAAAGTGAGAAATTTAACCCTGTATTCCCTCTGGATACTAAACATTTTGCTTGATTTTAAAATATCAAGAACAAATAGTACTAAAAGAGGATCACTGATCAGGGGATTTATAATTTATTTAAATATTTTGAATACAGTTGACAAAATTTGATATACCAACATGTGTTAAGCAGTGATTACTATGCATACACTATAGAGACATTTTGAATCTTGAATTAATAGCTAATCACACTTTAATGGTCTTATTTACCAAAGCAAAATCCTACTATCTGTCAAAAGAAAATTGAATAGATGATGAAAGATAGGTTCATATTATAAAACAAGAAGATAAAAATTAATGAACTATTTTATATATTAAAAATCAAGATTCAAAAGTCACACCAATTCTAATATTTTGTTATATTCAGACCTATGAGAAAGTTAAGAAATCATATTTTCCCTATGTTGAAGTTACTATAAAAATTTCAATAGTGGGTAAAAGATATTATTTTATTTATTGCTGAGCACAAAATACACAACATTCACATTGTTACAAGTTGCAGTTTTTGTTTATTATATTATTATCAATATTATTATTATTATTATTTTGTGGGATTGAGCCCAGAGCCTTACACAGTCAAAGCAGGGGCTCTACTATTAACTTATAAATAAGTCTTTGTATTTGGAACTGTATTTTCATAGAAAATTTCTGATCAGTCTCAGAAAGTCTTTAGTTGGAACAATAAGACAACTCTTCCTTGAGCTGCCAAACTCATTCAGCTCATCCTGGAGCAAAATTATGGCATAGAGAAAGTCCCAGGCTCTACCCCTACCTAACATTGCATGGAATCCCAATCACAAGCATAGCCCAGTATTTTACCCATTAGTGATAGGGCGATTGCTGCTTCTCCAAACAATGAAACAAGTAAAAATAACACAGAAAATTCCACCTTTATATGACTATTAATTTGTATCTGAGTAAGTTCCTAAAAAAAATTGACTGCCTTTTTAATTTTTAGATGTATTTTAGAAGACAGTGACTTTTATTTTAGTTAGAGAAATTCTAAGGAATGCTATTTTGTTTGTTTGAGAGCCATATCAGGCAGTACTCAGAAGTTACTCCTGGCTCAGCACTCAGGAATCATTTATGGTAAACTCAAGGGACAATAAGGGAAGCTAGGAACCAAAACTGGTTTAGCTACGTTCAAGGCAAGCTCACTGCTTAATTTACTATCTGCATCACATTCTTGTTTTAACTTGGCAATATTAATAACAATGTTTTATGAATGTGATAAAATATATAATTATATGGAAATATTTAGCTTATTTAGTCAATATAATCAGGAATGTTACTGGGTATTTGATTTTGTATATGTATATATGTGATTTAAGTGTAAACATATTATGATAGTTTGTAAAAATTTGAACTAAAAGTCTACAATTCCACTTCCAAAGTTACCTTTGGAGAAAAATTTGGTGTAAATATAGAATAAATACAGTTTCTGGGGCCGGCGAGGTGGCACTAGAGGTAAGGTGTCTGCGATGCAAGCACTAGCCAAGGAAGGACCGCGGTTTGATCCCTCGGTGTCCCATATGGTCCTCAAAACCAGGGGCAATTTCTGAGTGCTTAGCCCAGAGTAACCCCTGAGCATCAAATGGGTGTGGCCCAAAAAACAAAATAAATAAATAAATAAATAAATAGAATAAATACAATTTCTATGGATACATATAAGAAGAATTCATCCAATGAAATAAGTTATTCTTATTTCTCCACAAATAACTCTACTTTGAATAAATTCATATAGGTTTAATCTATTCTTGGACAAAGTATTCAATATTTAATTTTATTTTTATTTCATAGAGACATTTTATGGATCAATTACACATTTTGGTGTGACAAAAGGTTATTAAATGCATGCCACAAATAAATATCTTTGTCCATTTACTTAAATATTCATGATGCATAGTGTTTATAGAGATACATCTTAGTATATATATACCGAGATGACCACAGAATTATTTATTGACATTTGCTCTAAGATCAAAGAAATGGTATATGTAAATAATTTAGTTAAATAAGCATCATTTCTAACAAAAATCAAAGAAATTTCAACTAATAATCTTTTTTTTTTTTTTTTTTTTGGTTTTTGGGTCACACCCGGCAGTGCTCAGGGGTTACTCCTGACTCCATGCTCAGAAATTGCTCCTGGCAGGCACGGGGGACCATATGGGGCACCGGGATTTCAACCGATGACCTTTTGCATGAAAGGCAAATGCCTTACCTCCATGCTATCTCCCGGGCCCCACAACTAATAGTCTTAACTTGTATAGTTGTCCTTTAGTATTCCTCTTCAATCTACTATCAACAACAAAGTTTAGTATTTTTACTTTTTCACTATAATGATCACTATTCTTATCTTGATTTTTTTCTCATCTACATGTGCTATATCATCCATTTGAATGATATGAAGTTGCCATTTTAGTCACTGAAAATATAAACAAATATTTGCATTTCAAGTAGTGCAATTTACATATTCTTGCTTATTATTGGAAATGGAAATGGTACTTACTGGTTATTAATTACATGCTTGGCATCTTACTACATATTTGTAGTTGCACAGTTGATACTACTAATAATGTAGATTATTTTTTCCCTGATCATCCTGGCCATAAGAGTCATTCATCTTATTTGACTATTTCAAAACTCAGTTCTCTGTTTGGAACTAAGACTTTTTTCTCTACTGCTCCTGTGGAGGTTAACCTTACTTAAAATACTGTGGTAAGATAAAAAAAAAAAACAGAACAAGCAGAAAAATAAAACTTTGCATACATCTAACTGCGAATCCTTAATGATCTTAGTTTTATGATAGTCATTCCATTCTAATGAGTTTTATGTTTTCATTGTACTTTATTGCAATTAATTGTATGCCTGTTATAAAAGATATCTATTTCATGGCACCTACAAAAATCCAGGAGAAAAATCTATTTAGAATTTTTCACTAGAATAAAATATTTTTATTTCAAATATAATTTTTCATTTGAAAGAAAAGCTATGTTTTACTGTTAGAATATTCAGCTTTTACTGTAAACTGATATGAATTATTGGACTTCACTCTCAACCACTATGGTTTCCTTTTTTCCATATCAAAAACCCACCTGAGGGAAGAATCTCTGGATAGGCTCCCTACCTCAAACTAGTCTCCACACGTGGGAGTGGCTCTATCTTCCCCATAAATACTGCAGTCTCATCTGGCCTCTGTCTTATCAATTTCTTTCTTTCTCTAATCTCTACATGCCAGAAAGGTCTCTGGACCTGTGTTTCATCTCTCGAGCCTGTTTTGGATTATATCCTAAGGTACTCACCTCCAGATCTGCTTCCTTTATTCCCTCAAGATGTGGCAGGAGAATTTATACACATTTTACATAACCCCCGGTGATGTTCGGGGGTTACTCCTAAATACACACTCAGAAATGACTCCTTGTTGGGGGAACACATATGGGACCTCAGGGGTTCTAACCGCAGTCCGTCCTAGGATAGCCACGTGCAAGGCAAACTCCCTACCACTTGCACAAATGCTCGGCCCCCCAATAATTATTTTTAATTCATTCATTTGCCCTCTTACTTACAGTATTAGAAAGACCAGATCTTTCTGTTTTGTTTTGTTTTCCGTTTTGTTTTGCTTTATTGGGCCATACCCATTTGATGCTCAGGGGTTACTCCTGGCTAAGCGCTCAGAAATTGCCCCTGGCTTGGAGGGACCATATGGGATGCCGGGAGATCAAGCCGTGGTCCTTTGGCTAGCGCTTGCATGGCAGACACCTTGCCTCTGGCTCCACCTCGCTGGATCCTATGTAGAGTTTTGCTTTGTTTTGTTTTTGTAGAAAGACCAGATCTTTAGTAAACTAAAATAAGAAAATTTAGCCCTAACATTAGCCCTAAATCTAACCCAAATTTGCTTCATTCCACAAACAGATATCAGGTTCAAATTCATATGCTATGGGGTTGAAGAAATAGCACAGTGGTAGGTTATTTGCCTTTTGCGCAGCCAATCCAGGACAAATGGTGTTTCGAATCCTGGCATCCCATATGGTTTCCTGTGCATCCAGCAGTTATTTCAGAGTCCCAGAGCCAGAAGTAATCCCTGAGCACTGCTGGGTGTGACCCCAAACAAACAAAAAAATTCATGTGGTATCACTCTTAATAAAAGTCTTTGTAATTGCATATATTTTCTAATACATTAATCAAAATTAATAGCAAAATAATTTATTTAAATAAAATAGTTTAAGGGAGAATAAAGCAATAGTATAGCAAGTAAATTACTTGCTTTCTTTGCAACTGATCATAGAGTTCAATCTCTAGCATTCTCTAAACACTGCCAGGAGTATTCTTTGAGTACAGAGTTCTATGCACCACCAGATGTGCTTTCCCCAAAATAACATCAGTGCATGAAGATAGTTAAGTATACATGCATGCATGTATACAACCAAATTAAATCCCTGGTACTATATGATACTCTAAAGTATCAGATATGATTCTAGAACTTTCTTTATTAACTAGTGATCCCTAGCATTGTAGGAACCAAGCATTGAATATTTCAACACAGTGCACCAAGAATCTAACAATATGGACTTCCTGACATCTTGAACTCCAATGGGAGGCAAAAAAAAAAAAACATTTAAAAAGAACATTTAAAAAATTAAAAAATAAATAAAAATAAATAAAAAGTACATTAAAGCTTTCCGGCACATTACTAAAATAATGAGACTAACAAAAACCAAAATAAATATATAAAATATTATCTAATACTTATTGTGAAAATGTGACATTGTAATTTTATAAAATGAAAGCTATAGCATATATTATAGCAAGAACAACCCTATGCTGATTCATCACCTATATTATGTCACTCTTGTGAGGGTTATGGATAATGAGGACTGTATAGGCATGTGCAGGGGTACATGGTATGTATTCGTCCAAATTTAGTTGGGGATTCAAAAATTCATTAAACTTTATATTTTAAAAATATTCTAGGATTATGTAAATATACATTTTCTATTGTATAACTAAAATTTGAAAGCCTACTATAAGTATAAACATTTCCAATGTTTAAAAACAAGGTTACAATCTTTACAGATTGTAATTATAACATCATAGTTTTATAACATATTGCTTTGCCTTGCAAAAGTAGGTCTCTATCTAAATATAAGTAACTATGAAATAATTAAAAGTAAAAAATGTTAGTTTAATGCCTTTTGAGAAAAGGAAAAATAATTTAAGTCCCTTTGTAATCACCTGAAATGGAAAAAAAGGCAGAGACTTTATATTTAATCTTAGAAGTAACAATTAGGGCATTTACAAAGATTTAAGTGAAAATACATATTTATTCCCTTTCTGGGATAAGAGTCATAATTCTGCCTGTATTATTTACATCTTATGTAACATCTCTCATATATCTAATTTAATTGTTTTTATTTCCTTTCAATTTCATTGTATTTTATGAAAAAATAACCATTGAGCTATCCTCAGTTAAATCTTTGTCCCAGTTTAGTAGATAGCATAGTTCATAGTGTTCAAAGTAATGACAAGATGATACAGTATGATCACCGAAAGTGTCAGAGTGGGAGGTTATAAAATCTCATTAGGTACATTGGCAAGTAGCCTTGTATTTATGAATCAAAGTTCTCAATTCCCACTAGAAGTAAGTAAAGGCATCTGTTACCACAGTCTGTTCAAGTGAAGGCATGTGTTCTGCAGAGAATTCCAAAATCAAGTATAGTTTGGAACCTCGTGCTTTGGAAGCTAATTTTTCTCTAAAATTTAATTGTTAGTGTACTCTGCATGTAATATCATCCATTATTTCAAACAGAGCCTAATTCAATTTATATAATAGTTTTGTATGTTGACCCTCCGTAACTCATCGTTTTGGGATTATTCTCTTTCAACTGTGTCACTTACTTAATGGGTAAATATATTAGAATTTTCATCAGTTGTGTCATTTGTAAAATGAGAAAAATTACCCACTTCATTGTATTTTTTAAGTGTATTCTAGATCAACGGCTGCCTGATCCAGGATCTTCAGTATCACAGGGAGATGTGTGAGTTATTGAAAAAGTAGATAGCAGTAGTTACAAGTTAAAAAGACTAAAGAATGATCAACAGTTAAACAGGTAAAAAGGAAGTACAGAGGTAAGAGGTGCATGGTCATTCAATCCCTGGCACTACATGTCTCCATCAAGCAATATCTGGTGTAATTTAGAAGTCATCAATCTCTTCTGGTACATCACTGCCTCCATGGGCCTGGTCATTGAACAGTTGTATAGATGAAGCATTATTTGGATGTGAGATAGATGTGAAATGGAGATATGAAGGTGAAACAGAGAAAAAGAATATAATAGAGAAGAGAAAAAAATTCTACTAACTCTATAATAACATAGTGGAAGAATTAACCTGAAAGCTTGCAATAGACTGAGGTGGAGAGGGGGTTTAACTTCTTAGGTATAAAAAATACAAACAAATGCATCAAAAAGAATTTTTAGAGGGAGGAAGAGAGTGGGGAGAGGAGCAGGAGGAGGGAGAGAGAGAAAAATGTCTGCCAAAAATGCAGGCAGGAGAGAAGGCATGGGGGGGGGGGAAGGAATGAGGAATTTTATGGTACGGAACATATACTATTGAAGGGTGTAGTATATTGTATGCCTAAAACTCAATCATGAACATCTTTTTAAGTATGAAAAATGAACAACTGTATTTTGAACAACTTTGTAAATCATGGGATTTAAAGTAATTTTTAAAAATAATTAAAAAAAAAAGATTTATCTGTCATCATTGTAACAGAGTGATAGAGACATCCTGTTAGGTTATAGGAAACTAGTAGAGAAACATGATTGCTGACTGACCTGTAGCACCTGACTTTTCTATAAGATTCCCTCAAAGACACACAGTTTTAGAGATTGTGTAGTATGTTGCCAGAATCATTCAGGAAGTAAATGTAACCGAACTCAATTTATTTTTCTATATTTATGATTCTGGCAAAGGGTGCAGAGACTTCTTTAGGCTCCAAAAGCATACGTAGTCTTTATGTTTTCTTGATTAATTAAGTTTTCTAATCAAGTTTTTACAAATAAATTTGAAAGGGTCACATGGTCAAATTTATAACTGCTTCAGCGTTATCCATTAAAATAGAAACTGATAATCAGAGACATCTTTACCTCAAATCCTATGGCTCATGAGTTCCCAGAATTTATAATTCAAGAAAGAGAAGAAAGAAACTTACACACGACACTTTTATAATTGGGTAGTGGTTCAACTGAAGGAAAACTTAAAATCAACATAACTTATTTTTATGAGATAAAGATAGAACTTGCATACTTGATACCTTGGGTAAAGATTTAATCTTGTTCTAAGTATCTAACAATGTGTTTTAACATAGTAAGCGAAATATAAAATTAGTTGTTATTAGTATTATATTATTGATCATTTCAGAGAAAAATCAAAGAATTCATGTTACTTTAACAAGAAAACCCTAAAGTTCTAGTTTTATATGAATAAGAAACATGGAGGTGTCAAATTCAGACAAATCTGCAAAATTGCTTTACTATTAGGAATTTGAATTTAAAAAATTAGTTTCTATATAAAGCAAAAAAGATTACATGTAGTTATGTTTGTTATCAACCAAATTTTCATATTTATTGGTCTTGAAATCAAAATATTTATGCAACCACACACAAAGTTCCCTTCTCTTTAAATGAAATTTTAAATTCCAAATTATTTTAGATATTATTCTGGAAAAAAGACAAAGATAAAAAGTGGATAATATTTACATAAAATATAAAGTTTAATAAAAATATAATCCAATATTAGTTGCTAATACTAAAAAATATACACCTTATTTTGCCACAGTAACTGGATTATGAGTATTTACACATTCTTTGTGCAAATTTTGCAACTTTTAGTAAAATCAATAAAATATGAAGTTTATTAAAAGGAAAAATAATTCTAAACAAATGACTTAATTAAGTGGTTCAGAAAAAGGACAATGTGAACACAGACATAGATTTCATAAAACTAGTATTAAACTTTTGGCAAATTTTCTTTAGAACGCATCCAGTCAAGTTCAAGGCAAACTCCTGACTCTGTTCTCAAAAATCATTCTAGGCCATGTTTGAATTTATGCCATTCCCAGGGAATAACCTGGGTCTTCTACCTGCAAGGAAGCACACTATATCTTTAAATCCTCCTTTGCCTAATTTTTTCAATCATTTTAAAGTAGTCTAAAGGTAAATAGGAAGAATGTAAATAGTCAGCAAATTGTTGTTGAGAATATTGTATACTATTATATTATTATATATCAATATTTAATTGCATATATCATATATTAATAATATTATATTATCATTATTATTCTATAAGTTCATACATTAGATTTATAGCATTTGTTTAATACTTTAATAACAGTAAATAACTATATGTAAAAACTTTGTTGATTTATTTATATTATTCATATGATGTATTTATATGATTTTAATGTATGTTTTAATTCATATCATATTAGAATTAATTTTAAATAAACTTATGAACATAATTGAGAAAGATTTTAATTGGATTTTGTTTGATAACTTGTTTTTGGATAGAAAAAGACTTAGACTACACAGAATATGCAGAGTTTAGTGAGCTTAAAAATAAGAATGGCTATTTTTTTGGTCTATAAATAAGAATCTGTAAAGTTACCACTTTATGCAAATAATAAAGACCAGAGATAAATTGAACCTATATTTATGGATCTATAAGTGAGGACATAGAGGCCAGCGTTGTCCCCAAATTGGAGAGACAGTTGAATAGAGAAAATTACAATTTACAGGATTAGAACCACTTTGTAAACATAAGAAATATAGGAAAACTAAAATTAAAAAATGGTTCAAGGGATCGGAGAGATAGCACGGAGTTTAGGCATTTGCCTTTCATGCAGAAGGTCATCGGTTCAAATTCCAGCATCCCATATGGTCCCCCGTGCCTACTAGGAGCTATTTCTGAGCATAGAGCCAGGAGTGCTGCCCGGTGTGACCCCCCCCCCCAAAAAATAAAAAAAATAAAAATTGTTCAAAATTCAGGAAAGATATTTCTGAAAGTTTTAAACTCCAGAGAGATCAGTGATAAAGAGATTCCTAAAATATTGTGAGATGTACTACCAGGGATTCATTCAAATTATCATAATAAATATCCCCAACCTTTACTCATTTTTGCTACCTGTGGAGGAGAGAAAACAGATTTGAAATGTACCAGATGCTCTCTGAAAAACCAAGCAGCTAACTACATTGTGACCTACTAAGAAATAATCAGATTCTAACATACCTACTGGAAAGGAAATGCTCTAATGTAGTCACCTATAACCTCCTATATATATGGGGAAAATACCAAATTTTAGTTATGCTAAATCCAAGTCAAGTAAAAAATTGTGAAAAATCAATAAATTCAATAGGTCAGAGCATAGTTTCACTAAAAGCCTAAATTCTAACCAAAGGACAGCACTTTAGCACTCAATAATTTATTCAAAAATATTAATTAAAATATTATGAGTAACAATAAATCACAACCTATTTGTAAGAGTTTACTTAACATAGCATACTATGGCTATTATCAACAACAAAATGAACTCAAACCATAAAAAGTTAAAGAAGTGAACAAAATTTTAAAATTTCAATTTAAAGAGATAGAGCAATTCCCATAACCAGACATAGAGACCAGAGAAGTAGTACAGAATGCAATAAAGAATTCTTATTACTTACAGAGATGTAGTAAGGTGTTTTCTTTGAATTTAAAACTCTGATTTAATCCCTGGCATGCTCCTGAGCAGCACCTATTGATGAAATTACACCCTCAAAAAAAAGCTGGACATTGAAGCAATGCAGATTATCAATGCAGGATATTATTAAAACACTGTGTATCATACATTATACAAATGCTCATGCTTATACAAATACATTTTGACAGATATAATTTTAATGGCAAATAAACATGCACAAACAGGCAACATAAACCATGAGATGAAGATCCTAATAATGGACAAAGGCAAAATGCTAAAAATTAATAAGAATACTGAGTCCAAAATGTAGAGTGCGTTTTATAGGCATTTTATTACTTTGAGAAATATTTTTTAAGTATTTTATTGGGTTAAACCTGGTGATACCCAGGGCTGGATCTGCACTTATGAATCACAATTTGTGGTGCTCAGGGGATGACGGAAATAGAACCAAGGCTGGTCACATGCAAGGCAAGCATCTTACCTACTGTACTATTTATTCAGCTCTAATATGCTTTTCAGTAGACTGTAAACAATTTATATAAAGATTTGGTGACAATCAGTGTAATAGCATAATTGGTGAAGCACTTGCCTAGCATCTGCATGACCCAAGTTCTATTTCTTATACTGCATATGTCCCAGAATATTCCAAGTCTAAAGTCTATGGCCCCAGCAACAAACAGCTTAATAAACTTATTAAATAGCACTATTTCACCAGGTTGAACATCATCTAAAGAGGTGCCAGTTCTTCTGAGTATACCATTGGATGCATCCTATAAATATAATTATCAAGCTTGGGGATATATTGGAGAGTATGAAAAATCAAAGAAAGCAAAAAACAAAAGTCCAAAATGGAACACTCAGGGATTGTAGGACAACTGTAAAATGGTAATATATACACAATGCTCATATCAGAGATAGAAAATAACAAAAATAATAATGAAAATACAATAACTGGTAATCTTATAAATTTAATAAGAATAGCCTTCATATAATACATACAAAACCACTGATTCCAGAAATCCAGAAAAATGCAGGCAGAAAAACATAAAACTAACAAAACAAAAAAATCTATTTGTTATTTTTAAGCTATACAAGATAGAGGTTAAAATATTCTAAAATAAACCAAATGTATATATAAGAACTTATGAGAGTGACAAGATACTTACACAAGATTAAAAGAAAAATCACATATAACTTACACATAACTAAGATATCACACAAGCAAGCCATTATGGAAATCTGGTGATCTGCAACAAAAAAAAATGTTTGAAAGGTGAAGTAGAGTCACAGGAAGGTAGCTCAAATGATACTGCACTTGTATGAGGCCCTCTATATGGTTGTTTTATGGTCCTCTAAGCCATGATATAGGTACTGATGGCTACCCAATACAACAGGGTCCAAGCATCAGACTATCAGAACCACAACTCTGCTCACAGGCATTGCCAGTAGTGGCCTTAGTATCCTAGCACTGCTTGAGTATGGGCACCATGTAATTTTTAATTATAAAGTGAAAATACATTTTCAAATAAAATTGAGGGAATTTGTGGAGACACTGAAATTATCAATGAATACTGAAAGTAAGGGGGATTGATAACTAGATTATAGATTGGTAAGAAAAAAAAACTTTATGATGTCAAAATGCTAGACAGGGCATTATCTATATGCAAATTCAAAAAGACATAGCTAGAGTGAACCTGAACATTAATGATCAATTTTGAGTGCTAACGTCTCTATGATGCTTCATAATATATGCCAAATATACCATTCTGGTGAATCATATTGTAAAGGGATATCATATATAGACATGAGATCTAGAACAATTTTACATATCCTCACTTTTTCTGTGAACCTTAAACTGTTTAAAAAGTTAGAAAGATTGGGGCTGGGGCGGTGGCGCGGAACAGTAGAGTCTGCCTTGCCGACTCTAGCCTAGGATGGACCTCACAGTTCGATCCCCGGCGTTCCATATCGTCCCCTAAGCCAGGAGCGATTTCTGAGCACATAGCCAGGAGTAGCCCTTGAGCATCAGCGGGTGTAGCCCACCCAAAAAAAATGTTAGAAAGTTTAAGTTCTAGAAGTTTGTAAGAGCACATTAAAAATCCAGGTGTTTTTGTTTTTCTCAACTTTATTTTGCCTAAGGAAGTAATTTATCGGGTCACCATTTGCAAACTATCATTAATATTATGCTTCAGAAATAGTGACCTATTTTAATGTCATATAGGAGAGAAATAAATTCAATAATTATCACTGGTAGAAGAATTAGAACCCCCAGGAAGTTTATGGGAAATTGAGCAGTGAAAGTAAAGCAGTTCTTCAAATATGTTTATATTCACATAGTGAAATGAAACACATTTATATACACAGTGAAATGGACAGAGAATAACATGTATGTGATAATAATAATTGTGATAATAAAATAACAGAAAAATGTATAAAGACTTATAGTCGGCATAAGGAAAGTATTTGGCATTTCTCTGGAGAAAATAAATTAGAAACTTGATCATTATGATTAGATACCAACCCCCAAACAACTCACTCAAGTACTCTACTATAATCACCTAAACTAATATTAAAGTAACGCTATTTTAGCCCCTGCTTGTATAAGAGTACCATGACAGCGTACACTTAGAATAGCAGGAATAAAACAAACAAAAAAAATGTAGTAATAAGTGGGAGAATATAAAGCACTGACCAATTACAATTCAATCGAAATAATAGACAAAATATGACTTAAAAAGGTACAATATTGGATTGAGAGACATAAATTGGTAACAAAAAATAAAAATGGACATGTTTAGTCTACTGAAAGCAGACAATGGAGTGATAGCTGCAAGCAGCAGGAAGCATATGAGGTAGAGAGAACTAGATGCTTGAGCATTTTATTTATATTTCTAATTTATCAAACTTGAAGTGCTAAATATTTATCAAAATATGTGAAATCAAGTTTAAGTGTTCTTTAAACCCCCCAACACCTGATGTCTCAATTGAAAAGGCTGTTATATATTCCACAACTATATTCCGTCTGGTTATGTGACATATCAAATTCTAGGATTCATAAGTTGCAACACCCTGGCTGCTAGAGTAGTCACTCTCAGTTAAAAATTCATAGATATTAGGATATTAGGTGTATGTGAGGTTATATGTGAAAGCCAAACCATAAATTTGACAGTAAGCCTTTTTAGAATAATGATGGATATGTTTTCCAAATCAGAGGTTTTCTTTTTAATTTCTAGAAAAAATAGCAGGCTTTGATATCTAACAAAAAATGAAATGATGCTACGTAGTTTATTTAGTAAAGTTAACAATATCAGTGATATTTTTTCTTACTTACAAATGGAATCAGTTGTAACTATATAATACTTTTTGTGTAGTAAGTAATATCTTCTTGTACAGTTACCCTTTTAATATCAAGTTATTGAGGATGAGATCTTTCAATCCAACAGGAAAGGAAAATAAAAATACATACTGGAAATGATGTACCAAATAGTGTGCTTGTCAAATTATATAATATATGTGCTGCACAAAGTTATCTACCTTACATCATGTACATAAATGCCAGCATATTTTAATATGCATTCTCTATTACAGAAATGATTAAACAAGCTTATTGGCAAGTTGTATTCATTTCCTAACAGAGTAATATTTTCAAAGTCATATAAATAAAAAAACTGAACTTTAAAGGATGATGATTTGAACTATATTTTAAATGTACATATTATAAGCATATGAAATATGTATTAGTTTCCAAGCAGGATGCTATTTAATCACCTCTTTTAAAATCACCTTTTGTCTTCTTATAAGTTAAATATTCTTTCCTGGCATTTTAATATGTTCATATCTCTAGTCTCTTTGAACATTATATGGCCATTTCTGGGTCAGGTGTTCTAAATTTCAAAGCATTTATTCTGTTAAATATGGCATTAAAGAGGCTTTTCTAACTAATTTCCAATAGCATGCAAGCTATTCATTTACAATGAAATGTAGGGTTAGCAAATTAGAAGTAATGACAAGACAAAGTTGAGATGATGAGTATTTTTGCTTAACTTTTCAAAAACCAATGAAATAAATCATTTTAACATGGACATAAAAAGTTTGAATGACTTAAAAATTCAAATTATAGAAGTGTAATTATTTCTAAAAATTCTAGAATTGGAGCTACCCTATTTAACAGATGACCTAGGAGAGAGTTTAACTGCAATTAGTTTACTGGTGTTCTGATAGATATATATATTAATGAATCTAAATAACAAAAATATGAAAAGTTATCAAAAGTCAGTAAGAAAAGCATAGGAATATGTTAATAAATATTTTTTGGTTTTTAGGTCACACCCAGCCTTGCTCAGGGGTTACTCCTGACTCTATGCTCAGAAATAGCTCCTAGCAGGCTCAGGGAACCATATGGGGTTGGCGAGATTCAAACCATCGACCTTCTGCATGCTAGGCAAATGCCTTACCTTCATGCTATCTCTCCAGCTCCAATAATAAAATATTTTTAAAATAATCTTTAAATTGCTATTGATGTAAGAAGATTATATTAGTGTTAATGCTTATACTTTTAATGTACAAAGTTACTGCACCTTCACATTCAAGAAAAAAAAACGTTTAAAGAAAACAAGGGTAAGAATAAATATTTGATATTTGGAGTTTTTGTTTTTTCATGATTTTTAGTATTATAAAGTACACTTTTGTTTTTTGTTTTTTTGTTTTTTTTTTTTTTTTTTTTTTTTTGGTTTTTGGTTTTTGGGCCACACCCGGCGACGCTCAGGGGTTACTCCTGGCTATTCGCTCAGAAGTCGCTCCTGGTAGGCACGGGGGACCATATGGGGAACTGGGGGATCGAACCACGGTCCGTCCTACGTTAGCGCAGGCACCTTATCTCCAGCGCCACCGGCCGGCCCCTAAAGTACGTTTTTGTGTAATGACCTATAAAGCAAAGAGCTTTAAAAAGATCTTTATTCTTCTTTATTAGAGAATGGACCGAAGAAACATGATTTTTTTCTTATATATAATAGAAAAAGCAACACAATATTAAGTCTTAGCTCAGTCTTAAAAAAATTCCATTTCATTAATTAAGGACTTAATACTAAGTTATTTATGTGCAATATAAAAAGTTGATTTCCTTATAAAAATATGACTGGTCACACATGCTGAAACTAGGATGAATTTAGACATAAAATGACTGCCATTGGAAAAGAATAAAATTAAAATAAAAATGGAAATATAATAGTATTATGGCAACAGAATTTATTTTTTGTGGCTCAGAAATTTTGATGACTGATAGTCAATAAATGACAATAAGCCATTTAATTTTTCTGTATTTGTCATCATCATACAGAGCTAACACTATTTTATTTATTCTAACTCAAAAGTTGGATGAACTAAAATGTCTGAAATTGTTAAAAAATATAGTTCTATTGTTCCTTAGCTCTAATATATCATACAACAATATTTTTGAAAAACTTTAGACTCAGATATATATTAATATTAGAATATTAAGACTATTGAACAAAGTTGAATTGTATGTGCAACTTCCAGTTAAATCAAACTATACCTGATTCTTATAAGACATGTTTAACAAATAAAAGAGGAAGAAAAGAAAATAATGGGCTGTTTAGCCTGTGTCTACTGTAAGACTAATCATGCATAGAAAGACCAATTTCAGTTACCCCAGGTAAAGCCAAGCACCTAAAGTTTTTATTGTAAATTTCAAAGATTAAATCATTTGTCAAACTCTTGAGTGGCTTGTTGAGAGCAGCTATCTTTATGTCCCTTAACTGCCCCGAAAATTATCGCAAGAATGTCTTTCATTTTTCTTAAAACCCATAGATGAGTGAGACCAGTCTGCATCTTCCTCTCTCTCTCTCTCTCTCTCTCTCTCTCTCTCTCTCTCTCTGACTTATTTCACTCAGCATAATAGATTCTATTTACACCCATGTATAGGAAAATTTCATGACTTCATCTCTCCTGACAGCTACATAATATTCCATTGTGTATATGTACCACCGTTTCTTTAGCCATTCATCTGTTGAAGGGTATCTTGGCTGTTTCCAGAGTCTTGATATGGTAAATAGTGCTGCAATGAATATAGGTGCAATAATAATTTTCAGACACAAAAGAGAAAAGAGCTGGAAGTTACAGCTCACCTCATGAAGCTCACCACAAACAGGAATGAGTTTAGTTAGAGAAATAACTACATTGTGAACTATCCTAATAATGCAAATGTATGAGGGAAATAGAAAGCCTGTCTAGAGTAGAGGTGGGGGTGGGTGGGGAGAAAGGAGATTTGGGACATTGGTGATGGGAATGTTGCACTGGTGATGAGTGGTGTTCTTTACATGGCTGAAACCCAAACACAATAATGTATGTAATCAAGCTGTTTAAATAAAAAAATATATATCATAAAAAAAGAAAAATAGGTGATTTCATTGTATATAAATATACATACAATTAAAAATATTATGCTCTAAAAAAGATATCTGCTTATCCATTAAATCATATATTTGCTTTCTGTTCCTTTCTGAACGTGCGTTATGTTTAATAAAATGTTTTAGCATACATAAAAAATTTACTGCTCCGGGGCCCTGGAGATAGCATGGAGGTAAGGCGTTTGCCTTTCATGCAAAAGGTCATAGGTTTGAATCCTGGTGCCCCATATGGTCCCCCCTGCCTGCCAGGAGCAATTTCTGAGCATGGAGTCAGGAGTAACCCCTGAGCACTGCCGGGTGAGACCCAAAAACAAAAACAAAAGCAAAAAAAATTTACTGCTCCAAGAATCACCTATTTATCAGTAGTATCAGCAATTACAGATTAGTAAGAATGAAAAGTATTTAAGGACACTGAAGAAACTAAATATTAATAGAATCCTTAATCAATTCTTATACACATTGAAGTTTGAGAAGTAATGCCTTAAAAAATTGCTTTAAGAGCAATAGAAACCTATTAGCTTCCTAAATATTTGCCTCTCATTTGTTTGTTTGATGCCTTCGTCACTAGGAGTAAGACAAAAACTATATCGATACTTTCCAAATGCAGAGGAAATGTCATTGTTTATCAGGATAGTATTAGGCAATTTAATGAAAATAGACAAACTCAGAAATTTCTATGAATCTCTGATATAAAATATTGGCCTTGGAGTTTTTGCTTTTTCTACACATGATATAACTCAATTATTGCCCTCTGGTTTTCCAGTACTTTATTGGCTTTCCAAATGGCAATATAAATCTGAAGAAGTGTTATTCAAAGTTAACTATATTAGCTAGAGAGCAAGAAAAAGGTGGTTTTCAGCTTTGATATATTAGGTCAAACTTGACAAATATTTGTCAGACTATTAGTCAGAACTGATAAATTGTAGAATACATGAATATTTATTGCATTTTGCTTCAAAATACCTATGTGCACTAATTCTTATCTTTTAAAAAATTCGATTTGCATATTTATATTTCTGCTATAGCAACTCAGAATTTTTTTAGAGGCCATTTGTTTTGAATATTTTGCTTATTTCTTTGCACTGACAACATGACCCCTGTTCAAATATGTGCTATTTTTATTTATCTACTTCTGGGGCTCAGGTCTAGCATCTGGAGTGCTTAAGTAAGGAAATCTTCAAATGGAAGTATGAATATATTCATTCTTGTACAAAGGCCAACAAAGATATTAAGATGTCAGTCACCAGTTGTCACGAGCAGAAAGTTCTCGATTATGTACAGGATCCCTGACTTAAAAAAAAAATATTGAACTCAGTGTCCAGTCTCCTTCATTCTCCTTTTGCTTAAGGATTAGGGAAAACAAAACAAAACAAAACAAAAAACGTTGTCAATCCTTCACTCCATACGACATAATTCAGGATGATTGCAGACCAGCCTATCTGCAGAATCTTCCATATACTGTGTAGCAAATCACCTTAAGCACATGCCTTGTTTTAACACCCAGAGCATACACCCTGTTTAAATCCCCTCCTCCATCTGATGTCATTGGCTGACACAGAGTCTACACCCTTCTCTCCCCTAATATAAATATCCAATTTCCACCTACAACTAACTGAATTACTCTCCCAATGTGGCTGGTAAATGCTTCTTTGTGAGAGCTCTACTTACTCAGGATCAAATCTCCTCAGCGACTCTGATATCACCAGCGATTCTGACCTCATCAATGACTACGACATCTTGTGATCTGACCACACCACCATCATTTACAATACTGTTACATATTGCCAAGTTTCTTGGCTAATGTCCTCGCAGCCCCAGAAAGATAGATGTTTTTCTCTCCAGGAAAATTCTACTCATGAACTAGTTCGTTCTAACCATATTAAGACACACTGGCCTTATTTATCCATCTTTCTTATCCCTTAATTTTTGCTGCAAGTCCTTAGAAGCAAATAGCTACCAGAGAATGCATGGAACCTAAATGGCACAAAGACTAGCATTTATCAAAAGTTTCTATTCTCCTTAAACTAGAGAAGACAAAATACAGTACTTTACATTTGTTTTAACAAACTAAGTTGAAAAAATACCATACAGATTGAGTAAGTCTCTAAGACAAAAAAAAAAGAACCCAAAGCAAGTGAAATAAAAGGCATAATAAAATTTAGAGCATATATTAATGATTAAGAATAAATATATAAAACACCAATGAACTATTTATCAATTACTAATTGTTTCTTAATCATATGTTAATGATTAAGAATAAATACATTAAACACCAAGAACTGTTATTTTAATTTATTTTATAAAATCCTTATTTAACCACCATGATTACAAGCATGATTGTAGTTGGGTTTCAGTCATAAACAGAACACCCCCTTTACCACTGCAACATTCCCACCAACAATGCCCCCCTTCTTAACCCCTGCCTGTATTCCAGACAGGCATTCTACTTCTCTCACTCATTAAGATTGTCACAATAGTTATTAGTGTAGTTATTTCCCTAATTGCATTCACCACTCTTTGTGGTGAGCTTCATATTGTGAGCCTGTCCTTCCAGCCCTCACCTGTATTGTCTCTGGGCATTATTACAATAATATCCTTAAATTTTCTTAAAATCCATAGATGAGTGAGACTATTCTCTATCTCTCTCCCTCTGACTTATTTTACTCAGCATAATAGATTTCATGTACTTCCACATATAGGAAAATTTCATGACTTCAGCTCTCCTGACGGCTACATAATATTCCATTCTGTATATGTATCACAGTTTCTTTAGCCATTCATCTGTTGAAGGGCATCTTGGTTGTTTCCGGAGTCTGTCTATTGTACATAGTGCTGCAATGAATATAGGTGTGAGGAAGGGATTTACGAATTGTATTTTTGTGTTCCTAGGGTATATCCCTAGGAGTAGTATAGCTGGATCATATGGGAGCTCAATTTCCAGTTTTTTGAGGAATCTCCATATTTTTTTCCATAAAGAATGAATTAGACAGCATTCCCACCAACAGAGAATAAGAATTTATTTCTCTCCACATCCCTGCCAAATCTGATCTTGTTCTTTTTGATGTGTAGGAGTCTCTGTGGTGTGAGATGGTACCACATAGTTGTTTTGATTTGTATCTCCCTAATGGTTAATGATAAGGAGCATTTTTTCATGTGTCAATACAAATATTGTACAATATTGTACAAATATTGTATTTCTTCTTTGAGGAAGTGTCTGTTCATTTCTTCTCCACATTTTTGATGCTGTTAGCTTTTGTTCTTGTTAAGTGCTGTCAGTTCCTTGAATATTTTCGATATTATTCCCTTATATAGCGGGTATTGGGTGAATAGTTTCTCAGATTCTGTGGGTGGTTTTTGTTTCCTAGGTACTATTTCTTTTGAGGTGCAAAAGCTTCTCAGCTTAATATAGTCCCATCTGTTTATCTCTGCTTCCACTTGTTTGGAGAGTGCTGTTTCCTTCTTGAAGATGCCTTTAATCTCAATATCATCAGGCCTGAAACCATAAGGTTTATAGAACAACACATAGGTGAAACACTCCAAGAACTATTTTTAATAAAAATAGATAAACCACTAGCCAGACCCACAAAGAAAATAGAGAGAAAAAGCTCTGAAATAAGCAAATATAAAAAAGGACACATTACAACAGATATGTACAGTCTGAATTAATTCTACTTTGAAACGTACAGACTTTCCTCATATGAAAGTTCATTTTTTTGCAAGTTCATTTTTATTCTTACTGATTTCACTATTTTTCTCTATCTTTAGCTTATGTTATTTTAAGTACAATACATATAGAAATTTTCCTAAATTAAGTCTATTTTCTTTGGAATCTTTATTTTTTTTTTTGTATTAGTTATCTCTATACCCCCTCTTGGGTGTTCTTATAAATAATTTCTTCAATTATTGATTATCCATTAAATTCATTTATCTTTTCTGATTTGTTTGTATATTTGTTTGCCTTTCTTTTTCAATTTTTTGCTTTTATTTTTGGGCAATGATTTGTGCTGCTCAGGAATGAATCCAGGGTTTCTGGATCTGAGGATCCTATGGAACTTCATTTTGTACAGGAATTTAATCCAGGTCAGCCACTGTAAGATAAGTACCATGCTCACTGTAATTTTCTAATTGACTTCTTTATCAAGTCAATTTTTTCAATATAGTAAATAAGTAAAAAGCAAGAAAACTCTTATAAAATATGATTTATAAATATTTCAATAGATAAAATTCACTTAAGATATAACCAAAGTTTGAGAAAGCACAGAGATTAGAAACATAGTCTTGGAGAAAATTTAAAATTAAATATCAAAAATACCTTTCAAAGAATAACTTCAGAAAACAAAAGTATATTATTTCATTAATTGATTCATCCAAATATTTCATTATATATATTTGTAACACTAATTACTATGATGGCAATAATAAATATATGTAATTAAATATTTATAAAGGAATTGACAATTATAATGAATCAGCAAAGAAAGTTTAGTTCTGAAGAGTTTGGTAAATGCTAAGTTGAAGATAATGTTAACCATTATTTTGAGCTAATGTTTTGCGTGTTTTGGTACTACATGCTCTGTTGCCAAATTTCAGCCCAGGATGAATGGGCTTAGAAGCAGGGGTGTAGCGAGAATTAAGAAAACAAGACAGATATAGTAGAGAGAAAAGGGGGTTGTGGACTCACCACCTCATCAACTGAAAGCTGCAGACTACATAGGACATTTATTGTTTTGGAATAAACAATCAATCATAGGAAGAACGTAGATAATAAACAAATTCCTATTTAATGCTAAGTTTAAAGAAGGGATTTATGGAGGTGGGCAGAGAGCTAAACTAAAATCTCTTAAGAATGTCTTACTCTGGGAGGGGTGAGAGAGAAAAGACTGAATATAGGACACTTGCCCATAAGATAGCAGGAATTCTGGTAATTTTCATTAAAAACTTTCAGATCTTTATCTGATTACAGACTATTAGCTCCCTAGCTAAACTTGTTTAATTCTTGAATGTCTTTATATTCAACACTCTGTGTCCAAAATTCACTCTCTGAGCTCACAGGAATGGAATTAAGGTCTCAAGCATGCAAAATGTGTGGTCAGCATATTGAATTCACTAGCTCAATATTGAGTTCTTAATTGATATTTAATACATAATTTATCACTTTATTAGCTGTTTAGATGATAATGGAGAACGATAGGATAACAAAGGGATAGGCAAACACAAAAACATTAACTTGTTCCATTTTATACATGTCTAGCTGCAAAGGACATTTCAAAAAAAAAGAGAATAAAATCTTAAACATGGAAGAATATAACAAACTCTTAATAGCGATTTCAGATAAAAATACATTCTCAAAGTTACATAGTGCTAGAATTGTTATAAACAGGCAACTAAATAAATCATCTCATGTTTAACAAATAAGTATTTTTCAGAAAACAGATTTTATTTTTAACTTGGCAAAGCAGTTTTGCAGCTGTCAATGAATAACTCAAGGAAAATCTTAGCAACAAAAGGGCCATTACATGAAGAAGAGAAATTCCAAAAGAATAATGGAAAACGTATTCAGGAGAAAAGTAGTAATTTTTACTGCATTTATATAGTTAGATTTCTCAGCTGTACTTTTTGTCTGCATAAATGAAATGACTGAAGATTTCCGTGGTTTATATAGCTTACTATGAAATAAATAAATTAATAGAACATAAATCTTTTTGTTGCTATTCTTACCAAGCATAGGAAGAAAATAAAACCAACTGAGAATCTTTTATTAATTTTCTAAAATGTATTTAAAATAACATTTCAAACAATGTACTCACACCTGATCATTTTTCCTTTTGTCAAATTGCAAGAACTTTGAAAGAGTAACTTTTTTTCTTATTCTAAGAAACTCCATACCATAATTTGTTATTATTTTCTTAAATTCTACAGCTATAGATTGCCTGAGTTCAAATTTTGGTTAGAAAGTTACTTTTTATGATTTAGTTCTTTCTAATTACTCATATAAATAAAATCATATTATCCTCATTTTTTGGAAAGAATTTACGTGTAAATACTAGTAGGAAGTACCTAATAGAGTTAGACTGAAAATAAATGACCAAATGCTGCAATTTTCTCAATCTGCAGTCCATTGATGATCATTAAAATGACAATAACAACAGAAGAAAATAACATTCACTAGTAAAGGGAGGTGTACTTTTTATGACTGAAACTCAACTACAAACATGTTTGTAACCATGGTGCTTAAATAAAAATATTATTTAAAAAAGCCAAAAAATTTTTATTTTTTTGTTTGTTTACTGGTAATATATTTGACTTTCATTTCTGGTTCTATGCACAGGAACCACTCCTGGGAATGCCCTGGTAACATATGCCGTGCAGAGGATAGAAGAAAAAGAAAAAGAAGGAGGAGGAGGAGGAGGTGGAGGAAGAAGAAGAAGAAGAAGAAGAAGAAGAAGAAGAAGAAGAAGAAGAAGAAGAAGAAGAAGAAGAAGAAGAAGAAAGAAGAGGAAGAAGACGAAGAAGACGAAGAAAAAGAAGAAAGAAGAGGAAGAAGACGATGAAGAAGAAGAAAGAAGAGGAAGAAGAAGAAGAAAACGAAGAAAAAGAAGAGGAAGAGGAGGAGAAGACGAAGAAGGAGAAGAAGAAAAAGAAGAGAAAGAGAAGGGGGAAGAAGATGAAGAAGAGGAAGAGGAGGAGAAAAAAGAAGAGGAAGATGAAGAAGAGGAAGAGGAAGAAGAAGAAGAAAAAGAAGAAAAAGAAGAAGAAGAAGAAGAAGAAGAAGAAGAAGAAGAAGAAGAAGAAGAAGAAGAAGAAGAAGAAGAAGAAGAAGAAGAAGAAGAAGAAGAAGGAAGATTCAAATATGGAGGAGACGAACAATATCAAATAGTATAAAAACAGATGGCAGCAAGAAGAGTTCAACTATATTTTTAGTGGATAGGATATTAAAGGAGAATAGAGAAAATGTATCTTTAAGAAAAGTGATGACAATATTGGTGATATATCACACACATTTCATTTTCCAGTCAAATTACATAAATTTGTAATTTATGTAAATTGTAATTTATGTAGAAAGATTATGACTTCCTAGTATTTATACACAAAAACCTAATTAAGTCAAATTTCAACACATGTATTAGAGAAAAATGCATAATATAATTAATAGTGAAGTTGATAACTGAAACGCAAAATATGAGATACATCCTCCTTCCCCCTCCTTCAGGTGGTCTAGTTAGCAGTGACTATTAGACATAAAACTGGCGAAAATCAATATACAGAAAGCTTTTATTTCTGAGCTGTGACACATATTTTGAAGTGTTGTTCTTTTATTTTCTTCTTTCATCCTATTCAAGATGTGGTTAGAAATCAATCCATGCCATGAAAGTCCACAGGGAAAATACTATAGGTTCTATAGCTCGAGGTTATAAGTGACAACTAATGCACCTAAGAAAAATCATAATGTTGATAAATAGACTACTAGAAGTTGAAAGCAGAAATTAGGAAGGATTTGACTGTTTCAATTCTAAGACCTATAATGCAACAAGGCTATTCAAGGTATTAGTGCTGCCAAAAAGACAAAAAAAAAAAAGTATTAGTGCTCATACTCAAATTTACCAATGACAAAGAATATCTAGAAACTTTATGAGCTGTTTATTCCTTTGACTATTCCCAAGCAATAATTCTAGCATTTATAAATTAAGTCCCAAGATTTTTTTTTCACCTTAAGTGGAGCATCATTTTATTATCCAAATAGCTGTAGTTTATAATTCTCATAGAACAGGGAAAAACATTCAAACTCTCATCTTCCCCATAATTAGCACAAGAAACGTCCTCTGCTAACATCACAACTCTGATATGAATCCTCTCTCTTCCCCCATCTCTCCTATTTTTTAATAAAATTAATTTCATAAAATGAAATAAAATGAGTACAGTCATCTTCAGGGCAATATTCTTTTCTATAAATATAAAACACAGAAATATGCAAAAACTTCAGTCTTGCAAAGTAAACTGAAACTCGAAAGTTGGTATAAGTGATCTTGAAACAAGTGCTAGAATTGTAGGCAAAACTTTGTCATAAGAATTAAGTTGAGGGGGCCGGGCGGTGGCGCTGGAGATAAGGTGCCTGCGCTAACCTAGGATGGACCGCGGTTCGATTCCCCGGTTCCCCATATGGTCCCCCGTGCCTGCCAGGAGCGACTTCTGAGCGAATAGCCAGGAGTAACCCCTGAGCGTCACCGGGTGTGGCCCAAAAACAAAAACAAAAAAAAATTAAGTTGAGGGACCGGGTGGTGGCGCTGGAGGTAAGATGCCTGCCTAACCTGTGCTAACCTTGAACGGATGGCGGTTCGATCCCCCGGTTTCCCATGTGGTTCCCCAAGCCAGGAGTGACTTCTGAGCGCATAGCCAGGAGTAACACCTGAGCGTCACTGGGTGTGGCCCAAAAACCAAAAAAAAAAAAAAAATTATGTTGATTTTTTTATTTCAGTAAACATGTGAAGAAAAATTCAAGACTACTTTAGAGATAATATTTAATATTTAAATATAGAAAGTAATACTCCAAAAATTATGGTGCCCTATATATATTTTTTAATGGAATTAATCAGAACTTTTGTTTTGTTTTTGTTTTGGGACCACATTTCGTGGCATTCTAGGGGGTTACTCATGGACTCTGCACTCAGAAATCTCTCCTGGCAGGCTTGGGGGACCATAATTCCATATGCCAGGGAATGAACCTGGGTTACTATCCTCCTCACACTATCTCATACTTCTGGTGTGCTCTTGCCTCCACTGGAGGAAGCTGCTTTTTAGCTGGCACTTGAGTTCATTCACGTCAAATTCCTGAAAGTCGGTGGTGATCCCGGCGTGAGTGCCCCGGGCTGATACATGAGGTGTATCAGCACATGCCAGGTAAGTCCAGCTGGTGCCTTTCAGACAGGTCTGTCAGGTGACCCCTCAACTACCTCAGGATTGTAGTTCTAAAAGCAGCAGCTAAACTCACTGGAACAAACCTAGGGGTTCCAAAAAGCCTGGGTGAGAATTTAAAGACAACTCCCAGGGGCTGGGTTAAGAGAGGGGGACAGGCTCAGTTTCTCTTCTCTTCTAGTTTTAGCCTCCCCCTTCCCCAGATTTCCATGTGGATCCTTACCCTAAGAGATTTCACCTCTAACCCAGTGTCACCCTGCTAGGCTCAGTGGCCACTGGCTTCTGTTCAGGCCTCCCCACCCGATCTTGCACACACACTTAATGCTGGCTTTGAGACCTTTCTTTGTACAAGACACACATCTGTATTTTCAATTTTTCGAATAAATATTACAATCTGGCAAAAATAATGAGTTAATAGCCTCATTGAGAGATATAATAATTTTCACAAATTATCTTGCTTCTATACTCCTGCCTTTCTTCATTTCTTCTTTCTTTTCTTCTTTCTTTCCTTCCTTTTTCCCCCTTCCATTCTTCCTTCCTTCCAGCTTCCTTCCTTCCTTTCTCTCTTTCTTTCCCTTTCTTTCTTTTCTTTCATTCCGTCCTTTTCTTTTTCATCAATACTTTTATTCCTACTTACCTAGAAGCATATTGTGAGCAGCTATGTAATACATGTTCTTTATATTAAATAATTTATATTAAAATGTAGTTATTCTTGACTACACCTTTAGAAATAGCAAGGTGGGTAGGTCCCTTGCCTTGCTTGCAACCAAATTGGGTTTGATCCCTGGTATCCACTCAGTCCCCCAAGCACCTCCAGAGGTGATGCCAGGAGTAATCCCTGAGCATTTCCAGGTGTGGCCCCCAAACAAACAAACGTAAAGAGTCAATCCCTACCCCCGCAGAAGTGCTAGAAGGTGAGCGCTTACCCTAAGCAAGGCTAGGCCTTCCAATAATGCTTAATTCTTAAATTTGTGCCCCAATTATATTAGCACACAGTTGGAGACTGGCAATAAATACACATACTTATAACAATCACACAGGCACATTGTTAAAGCAGTGAAAAATTCTACCATGCTTAGTAAGAGAAGAATGTGGCCTTGAAAATTCAATCAATAGTAACCAGCTATATAGTATTTCCTAATTGGAAGATTAGTTGTTGACAATGTTCAATGAATAAAAACAACACTAATATAGAAAGCCAATAAAATTCCTGCACATTAAATTGGGGGTACAAATTTATTGTATTTTCTGAAACATTCATCAATATTTTTATTCAAAAGATAATTTTCAGTATTATATGTATTTGGTTTCACAATGTACCTACATAATTACATAATTTTAGATTTGGTTTTCTGTTTTCTTTTTTGGTTTTTGGGCCACACCTGGTGATGCTCAGGGATTATTCCTGCCTATGCTCTCAGAAACCATATGGAACTCCAGGATCGAGGTCTGTACTGGGTCAGCTGCGTGCAAGGCAGACCCCCTACTGCTGCGCTATCGCTCTAGCACACCCCAAGTTAGGTTTGTTTTTAAAAACTGATTTGAGTACCTGAAAGTAGTACATAAGCAAGGTACTTGCCTTGCACGCAAATGACTCAGATTTGATCCTTGGAAATACACATGGTCCTCTGAGAACCATAAGAATGAGCACAAACTCAATATTAATCCCTAGATACAGAAGCAGATGACCCAAAAAGCCCCAAAAAGGCACATTTATTTTTATTATTTTACCATTTCAACTTTTGGGGAACAAAATAGTAACTATTTATTTTTCCTCCCAAAGACTGTAGATCTGAATGCTTTGTATGTGTATCACTTAGAAAATGGGTTGAATTCATTTTATGGATGGCAGGATTTGATTAAGTAGTGCTCAAACTTAATAGGCCACAATGACAAAGAAACCTTTCTTTAATATTTTTGGTGAATTCCTCCTTCATTTGTTTTACTCTAATATCTTGTACCTCCATTGTTAAAGAGAAAGTTGAGAGAGGTGAGTAGGAGTCAGTGTCTTTGTTCACATTTCAGTTTGTTTTTGTGTCATACCTGGGTAAATTCAGGGCTTATTTTTTTCTACAGGATATGGATGGGTTCAGGGATTTGGTGGCATGCAGGAGACTCATATCTAAGATATTAGTTATGGAAGAATGGTTAACTGCATGGAAATCAAACACTCTCATATTCATATCCTTTTTCTTTACTTTTAAAACCTCAGAAAATATTGTATTTTAATGTAATTTCATATTCTATAAACGAGTTAATCTAAATTAATTTATGGGACTGGAGCAGTGGCGCTAGAGTTAAAGCGTGTCTGCCTTGCAAGCACTAGCCTAGGACAGACCACAGTTCAATCCTTCGATGTCCCATATGGTCCCCCCCCCCCCAAGCCAGTAGTGATTTCTGAGCCCATAACCAGGAGTAACCCCTGAGCATCAACAGGTGTGGCCCAAAAAACAAAAACAACAATAAAAAATTAATTTATTTGATTCTAATAGAATCTGACAATAAAAATAATATTATGCTGATTTGCTCATCAACTACATTATTATAATTTATATATTGCATATACTTAATCATTTTCAATTAACTGAACTAGGCACTTAAAAACTTAAAAAATATTTTTACCAAATGCAGTTCTTTATTGTTCCCATTTTGTTGACAAGAAAACCGAGACTTACGAGAATTGAGTGGCATGCCTAGAGTTAAAATCAGTATGAAACAACAGACTTGGGGTGCTAGTTTATTCATATGACTCTAAGGACTGTGATGAATATAGCATTTATGACCAGCATATAGAAATCCTGTGACAAAAGCTAACTTTGTTTGTATGAATTTGCACCCTATCTTAAATTTACAGATAATTTTCATTAACAATAAATATTCTGGTGAAAAAGAAACATTATTTTTAATGGTAATACAACTCCCTTTGAACTCTATCATTTAGACCTATGTGTTCAAAAGTGAACAATATGCTCTTTCCTTTTCTCACTTTGCTGTTGGCAAAAGTGTTCTCTCTCTTGTTAATAAGAAGATAGAAATATGCCTGCCATACATAATGTTCTCACTAGAAGTAAATTGTTCGTCTCTGGGAATTCTACCATATTGTTTAGCATATTCACAAGTATTTTAAAATTTTAAATGCAAGAGAAACAATAGCATGTTTTGCAGAAAACTGAAATTAACCTTACACTTGAAAAGCAATGTAATATGAATCAACCCTTCTAACAATATTCTCTAAACCATAATGTCTTCCTTGGTGACTTCAAACTGAACAATTAACTTGTAGTTAACAGAATGTTTTTGCTATGATTCAAATACAAAAGAAGGGAGAAAGCAGAGAAATAAGTTGTTGTGATTGAAAACTATGCTTGTACTCAGTCTGATTATTAAGAATGTCTTCTAATTACCTCAATATTTTTTCAATGGAAAAAAGTTCCAATAGAATTGCTCCATATGAAAATTCTAGGACCATTTAACTTTCTTCTACATGAGATAAAGAGACTCTTCTCATTTTGTGAAACAACTGGATTTGGAAGCAGGAGACATAGGGTTTATGCCATAATTCTACCAATGGAGAAAATCTTTAATCTTTCTTTAATTGTATTGAAAAAGTAATTAAATTGTAATGACACAGTATTGCTGTTATTAAAACTGAGCAAATCACAGACACAACAGACAAGCAGAAATAAACCAAGACACAAAAAGCTGCTGAAATTACCTGATATATCAATGAAGAACATCTGAATTTTCACTGAAATTATTGGTGGTACATAGATATATTATAATATGAAAGAATTATTGTTTGCCATTTGGCTTTATGGCATTATTAAAATTGTTTGACAAGGTTTTTATATGTTCTAAATTAACAAAATTAATATTTCTCATTTTTCCAATCAAAAGAACAATTCTGCAGTAGTTCAATTTTAATTTAGCAAATTATCCAGATTTGCTTATTATTTCTCTATTTTGTATAAAAGTATGTTGTTCCATTTATTGGTTTGTACTATAAACATAGAATGACTATTTCAGATTTATAGATTTATGGCATGTAGACAGTGATACTGTCTTTGGAATTTTACTGTTAATCAAGGGGTTTCATTCTTCAAGCAAAGGGTGCATTATTCAAATTATGCTAGCTTGTTATGCTCAGGAATTTTATTTTATTCCTGAGCTGAAAACTGAACTTTGTTTTTGGAGGTGATTAATCTTGGTGATGGCCCAAAGGGACTTCTAGTTAGTTCTTGATTCCATATTCTTGAATGTCTAATCCTTTAATTGTCAGCTAGATTTAAAAACAGTTATTTCCTCACAATCATGAACAGGTTTCTGATTATATTTTATGGGATTCAATTTAACAAGTTTTTAATTTCCCTTAAGTTTGTATTCTACATCCATATCTTCTAAATGCCTTCAGTCTTCATGCTTTAGTTGCCTGCTTATATGTCAATTGATATAACAATAGTTTATTATTTCACCTACATTTTACCTATAACTATATAGACTACAAATATTGTTTTTTAATTGTATATTTTTTCTTATTTCTACTTTTACATTGTCCTTATGACTATATTTGAGGAGTATCAAATAGTTATTATGTCTATGTTGAATTTAATTCTTAAATTCCAAGGAAAATATATATAATTTATTTTCTATTAAGTGTCTACCTTGCAAATTATACAAGAAGATGGGTCATGTTTCTCTCCAACAGCTATGAAGGTTGGAAGGCACTTAGTTCAGGCCAAGCCAATCCACCTAAAATGTCATAAACATTCATTCACTTAACTACTCTGATAATGCACTTAAGTCACACCTCAAGGTAATAACTATGGAATTCTTTAAAGACATATTAAAGTTTACTGACTATGTGGCCTTAAACTGTTAAATTTTGCATGTTCCTTTAGGCCATTTCATTTTACCTTACCTTGGAGAAATAGTATTAGATAGAAGATTAATTCAGTTGCTAGTCAGACCATAGAATGTACTCCAATGTCCTGAGCAGTCCTGAAACAATGAACAAAGGGAGCAAGACAAAGCAGTTTACCATGCACTAGCATAAAAAACAGTCAGCCCATGATAAGAGGGTGCTACAGCAGGGAAAATGAAATTTATTGCTAGCAATACAAGAAAATCATGTTAATATATCATGAATAGTAACATGCTTTAACATGAGAAATTGGGCACAGTTTCATCAACAGAGACACCACCAAAGATTCATGTACAGATCAAAGTATTATATACAGGACTACTTCCAGGAAATGGCTTTATAGCAAAGGGAAAGAGAGAATAAAATTAAAATTGAAGGAAAAGATGATGTGGAAGCTGTAAATAATATAAATGTTATGAAAATTTAATGCTAAAGAGTAAATATACTGTATATATCAAAGATTACATATAGGGGCCGGAGCGGTGATGAAAACAGTAGGGCATTTGCCTTCCATGCGCTAACCTAGAACGAACTGAAGTTCAATCCCCCTGAACTACACATGGTTCCCCAAGCCAGGAGTGATTTCTGAGCGCATAGCCAGAAGTAACCCCTGATCGTCATCGTGTGTGAGCCAAAAAAAAGATAAAAAACATATTACATATATAAACGTGATGAACAATGATTTCAATTACAAGGAAGACAAAAGCTGAAGATTTTTCTTCTTCCCTTTCTTCCTTTCCCTTTCTTTTTCTTCTTTTTTCTTTATATCTATTTTTAATAACTATTAGTTTCAGTATTCTGGAAAAAATTTATTATGATCAACTATGTGAAACATGCTCTTTAAATTAAATTTAATAAAAAGAAAAGAAAAAGTAAAGGTATAGTATTACATTATAGCTATTACAATTATAGATCTGGAAAGTATCATGGTGAGTGAAATGAGTCAAAGGAGATGAAAAGACTGAATGATCTTGCTCATTTGAAGATATAAGGAAACATAAAGGTTGTTAATCAATGCCCAAAGATATTAGAAATGAAGG
>PVKC010003663.1:15259-38363 GCA_004027635.1 Crocidura indochinensis | reverse complement strand
ATCTGCTGTAAATCTTAAGGATGCTCCTTTGTTTATAATTTACTTCTTTGAATTTGCTACTTAAATTTAGTGTTCTCTCTCTCTCTCTCTCTCTATATATATATATATATATATATTAATCACTCTGATTAGAATGTGTCTCAAAGTATTTTATTTGGATTTCTCTTAGCTGATACCCTTCAGGTGTCCAGGATGTGCATACATGCACTCTCCAGATCTTTTCAGCAATATCTTTGACTGGTGCTTCTTCATAGGGTTTGTCTTCTTGGTCCTCTTGGTCCTCTGACATGCCAATGATTCTTATGTAATTCCTCCTGAATTTATGCCGAAGTTCTCTTGTTCAATGTTCATTTATTTTTAAGACAATTTTTACATCTCCTGCTGTTGTCTGGAGGTGTTATGCAGCTCATCTTTGAGCTCACTGACTCTTTCCTCAGCAGCTGTTAGTCTGCTGATGAGGTCTCCCAGTGAGATTTTATTTCCTGTACCAAGTTTTTTGGTACTATCTTTATGTTTGAAAATTTCTCAATTCACTCTCATATCTTCTCGGGTATTATTGTCTATTTATTATATGGTTTCTTTGGGTTCCTTGAACATCCTCAACATTTACTCTCTAAAGCCCTTATCAGAGAGGTTACATAGTTGGATGATAATGGTTGAGTTTTCATGGGGGGGTGGGGGGTTGGGTCACACCCGGTAGCACTCAGGGGTTAATCCCGGCTCTACTCTCAGAAATCATTCCTGGCATGCTTGGGGGACCATATGGTATGCCGGGATTTGAACCAATGATCTTCTGAATGAAAGGCAAACGCCTTACCTCCATGCTATCTCTCCGGCCCGGTTGAGTTTCAGAACCACCATCTTCACTCACTAAGTGTGGTAGTGTTCTGTTTTGCTTTTCCTTTTTTTATTGATAATTTTTATTAATAATTTATTTTGACCAAAGTGGATTACAAATCATTCACAGTATACTTTAGGTATCTAATTTGACCTTTACAGTCTAGATGTTGTGCATTTACTGTCTGTTGTGATGTGACTAGGTGGCTGGAAAAAATATGCTGACATGGAGCAAAGCAGAGCAGCAGTGCTTTTCTTGGGGCACTGACCTGGTGCTAAAATGGTGCTTCTGAGTCACAAAGTGGAACCTGTTGCCACTTTGTCTGTCTGCCTCAGTTTCTGGAACTGTATAGCTCAATCTTCTCAGTCCCTCATCTTTGCAAAATCCACATCTCAGAGAAAAAAAATCCAATAGATCCTTTTTATCCACTGACACAAAGGTATTTGATGCCAGTTGTCTCTATAGCTTATTTCTCTTATTACTGTTTAAGTTATTAGCCAAAGAAGTGAGGTGAGTAGAATTCGCCATCATCATGGTGCTTGCTGTTGAAAGGAAGATGTAACAGCAGCCCAGTTCCTTGGATAAAATGTCTCAACCTTCAAACTATCAGTGGCTCCAAAATTCCACTAAATCTCCTTTAGTCTTGGTCTCTAACATGAATTCTGACATTGGCCAGAGCCACTTTCCTCCCTGAAATTTATGCTTATCCTATCGAGGATTGTGTTCATGAGTTGACAGACAATGGTCTTAATGACTTCATTGCTGATGTTACATGCAAACTCTGCTGTGGCTCTCAGCTTTAACTGGACAAACTATCTGCTCCTGAAATGGAGTGGAGCAGCACTTGTCCAGTCTTTCCTGGAAGTAAGCCCTTCTGAGAGGAAATTCCTCAAGACATTTCTGGAATTAGAATCATTACACACAATACTAGTTTTCTAGGTTGGATTCTTGCCTCTGTGAATATAAAACGGGCTCCCTATTATCACTCCACTCCAATTTACCATGGCCCCATCCCCAGGTCCATGAATAGTGTGGTTGCTTTTTGTCTTAGTCCTTAGAGATGGATGGTCCTCAAGGTTTTGGTCAATTTTCTTCTTCTCCCTTCTCACTTCTCCCTTCTCTGCCTAGGGTGGGGAGATGTGGGTCTCCTACAAAGAGGAAACTAAACACCAGGATCTGAAATCTCAACCCCAGGCCAGATGAATTTTATAAACTACATGCTTGCATAGCTCGGTGCTTCTAGCCTTCATCACATCAAACACAAATCTAAGGCTTAACCCTAACCCTATTCCTCAACCTTTAATTTCAATTTTTTCATTCTTGAATAATGGCCTCACCATCTACCCAAGCATACAGCTCTCCCTCTCCTAAGAAATTCTCTGATTTACCTCTTGTTGGCATTTTCTCCTAATTAACAAAGTGTTATCAGCATCTCCTGAATTAATGTATCTATCCATAATCTCATCCTCATTTTCACTATGAAATGATGCTCAGTTCCTCAACATCTCTTGCATTGGCCATTGAACAAATTGATAGTCAACAGTCACCCTGAGACCATTGCTTCATCTCATCTTCATCATTGACACTTGTGTTGACATTTCCTTAGTGCATACTCCTGTGGAACTAAGCAAGAGCTTCCTTAGCATGCAACCCAAGTTCTTTATAATCTTTGGCCCCAATTGGCCTTCCACTATAGTGTGTCATCTTCTGCTCCACATGCACCCATCAATCAATGACACTAACTTATCCATGGTTGCCTAAACTTGTAGCCCTTTGATCTTTTTGCTTATATTATTTGCTCTACCTGACATGCCCCTTGCCCCACCCTTGCCCTTTCAACCAAACTAGAATTCCACCTAAGGAAGAGTCTCACTTCAGGACTCAGCTCACATGACAGTTCCTCAGCCCTTGGTTAGGTTGGAATTGAGTTATCTTTTGCTCTCCCACTTGTTGAATAAATAATAATAATAATAATAATAATAATAATAATAATAAGAAGAAGAAGAAGAAGAAGAAGAAGAAGAAGAAGAAGAAGAAGAAGAATACAGATGTTAACTGTATATATACAAAACAGGTATTATTCTAGGAACTTTTGCACATTATATAATTTAAGTACCTCTAGCAATTATTCTTACTATGCAAGAGGTTTAGAGAGATTTGGTTCCTTATCCAAGGCCTCTTGATTATATAGTGGCAAAACCAGGATTGAAATCCCCAAACTCATTTTTATTATTAAATGTATAATATTATTAATAATAGTATTATACTACTAGTACTGTAATAGTAATACTATTATTGAATTTTATGCATACAATAGTCTAACATCACACTCACCATCAGAGTGTCTGCTTTCCTCCACCAGTGTCTCAAGGACCCCTTCCATTCATCCCTAGGTAAGATCAGTTCTGAGGACTAGTTCTCAGGTTCTGTTGCCTTTGGCCATTTGCTGTTCCCTTACTATGGTCCTTTATGTCCCACATATGAAAGAGATCATTCTGTGTCTGTCCCTCTCCTTTTGGCTGACCTCACTCAGCATGATATCCTCTAGTTCTCCCACATAGCAGCAAATTGCATAATTTCATCTTTTCTTATAGCTGAGTAGGATTCCATTGTATTCATATACCACAATTTCGTTATCCAGTTATCTGTTCTTGGGCACTTGGGTTGTTTCCAGTTTTTGACTATTGTGAATAGTGCTGCAATGAATATAGGAGAGCAAGTGTCTTTTTGAAATAGTATTTTGGGCCTTTGAGGTATATGCCAAGTAGTGGAATTTCTGGGTTATATAGAAGTTTATTTCTTATTATATGTGTTCATCTTGCTTTCCAAGGAGGTTGAAACAATTAACTTTTCCACCAACAGTAGATGATGGTTCCTTTTTCTACACATTCATTCCAGCACTGATTATTTTGTTCTTTTTCATCTGTGCCAATCTCACTTTGTGAGATAGCTCATTGTTATCTTGATTTGCATTTCCCTAATGAAAAATTGAGATCATTTTTTGTATGTCTATTGTTTGTCCATATGTCTTCTTTAAGGAAGTGTTTGTTCATCTCTTCTCTCAGTGTTTTGATGGAGTTATTTGATGCTAGGTTTTACAAATGCTTTAGATATGTTAAATACTAGCCCTTTACCAGATGAGTTTGGGGCAAATATTTTATCCCAGTTTGTGGGTGTCTGTTAATTTTAGTTATCTCTTTTTCTTTAGTACAGATGCTTCTTAATTTGATATAGTCCCATTTATTTATTTTTGTTTCTCCCAAATCCCAGTCTCATTGGTTATTATGATGGTACTTGACCATTGTGTTAAATTTTCATGACATTTTATCTGATTTCAAAGCACTTTCAAAGTAGCTACTGACTTTAATTAAATTCCCAATCCTTACCCTAAATAAAGCTTGATATTAAATATCAGAAGTATTTGATGTCTGCACTGGATAATGGAGTGAATGGATAGAAAGGGTTATGACTTGGTGACAATTATGGTACTTACAGTGGGAAAGGAGAAGGTGGGTGATTGGAAGGGAAAATATGAGGACACTGGAATTTTGGTGGTGGGAGGTTAGAAGCTAAAAATATGTAGAAACTTAAAACTCAACCCTTGGAATTCCATAGCAGTGTAAGCCAAAGATAACTCTATGAAAAAGAAGGAGCTATGTTTTACTTTCTTTTTAAATCAAATAGAATTTTGTGTTTATTTAATAAATATCTGTTAACTCCAAATTCAACCTAAGGATGCCTTTTGAAAACCTAGATATATGGGGTTGTTAAAAGAATAGGCTTTGAAGTTGGTCCTAAGCCCTTAAGCCCATCTCGGCAGTGACTGATAATATTAATGCCTTTGTAAACGCTAAAGCCCTGGGCAAACACAGTCACAGTTATTAATACTGTATGTTTCTCCAAACAGCACTCAGGCTGTCCCCACCCCAAGGAGAAAAGAAACTGAGGAATCCTCCAAAGATGTGAGATGCTCACAGGAAAGGCCTGAGAACCCAGTCAAGAGCTGCTGCCACAGATTCTGCTGTCTCCTGAGAAGTGAGTGGTGTGACCTGAACCAGACCAAGGAAGAACTTGGGCCTTTTTTAAAATAGAATAATAAACTGTTTTAAAAACAGAAGTCACTGAAGCCCTGCACAGAGGGGACCTCAGGCCAAGGTCATTGTCATTTGACCTCAGTTTTCTCACATAAATAAAGGAGGAAGCCAAGGCCCAGAGAGGTGTAGAAAATGATGCAAAGTAATAGAGATAGGTTAGCACTGGAGCCAGAACTAGGACTATGGATGCCCCTGGCATGCCAGGCTACCCCCACTGCCAAGATTAAAATTACTTTGGCAAGATGGGAAAGGAGCTGGCCCAGCTCTGTAGTCAGGGGTTGCTCTTGGCTGTGCAGAGGGACTATGTAGTATTCGGGGTAAAAGTAAGGTGGGTTCCGTGCAAAACAAGCACCTTGACCCCTGTACTATCTCTCTAGCCCTAAAATCACTTAAAAAAAACTTATCACAATGATGGTTTTTAATTGTGTTCTTGAGGGAAACATTCATTTAAGGAACAATCACCCTATCCTACAACGTCAGAGATAATTTCAAAAGCCCTGAGAGGTAGAAATGTAGTGTCAATGGGGCTAGGGTCCAGCATGTTTACTGGCTCAGCCTCCATCCCCCAACCCCTACCATCATCACGCCAGAGGATGCACCAAGAGGCTCTCAGGGCTGAGATGCTGTCTCTCCCAGCCCCAAATACATACAAGGTTATGGCCCCTTCAGGCTGGGTGGGTGAATCCAGTAATGATGGTTACAAGGAGGAAGAACTAAGTCTGGGAATGAGAGAGACCTGGGTGGCAGACCCTCAGAGAACTGAGGTGTAATCCTGACATTCCTCTGTAACCTCAACAATGGAAAACCCACCAACACAGCATTGCTCACACCTTAAGTGTTTGTCATGGGTTAGGTTCTGTGTATTATTAACAAGGAATAAACATCGCCTTCCTGGGGCCAGAAAGATAGAGCAACGGGAAAGGCACTTGCCTTGCACACTGCTGATCCTGTCAGTTTACTTGTCCTTGGGAAAATGTTAGCAGTGACCACTTATTAGTACTGACCACATGCCAGGAACTGCACTAAGTCTCCATGTGTACCAGTTCTTCCCTCCTAATGAGACCATCCTGTGTAAAAATGAGGAAGCTGGGGCCCACAGAAGGGGTGCAGTGAACATCCAGAGGAGAAACGGCAGACTGGGAAATCACCGCACTATACCTCCCCCCTCCCAAGGAAAAGAGAAGTAGCCTCCAGGTTCTTGCAAGGATAAAGATAGGTAAGAACTGCAGGTACCAGGTATGCGTGGGCACTTGAAAACTGTATTCTTGGGCCTGTGAGATTGCTCAAAGGGCTCCTGCTCATGATACAGAAGCCCTGGGTTCAACCCCTTGCATTATGTGGTTCATCGAGCATCAAACCTGGAGTTACCCCTGAGCACCACAAGTATCACAGGTGGGATCACCCAGTTAGAAAGTCGGGAAAGCATGCCATGTGTCTTCAGGATTTGCATTTCTTTCCAGGCGGTGACACCCTAGAGGACCTAAGCACTCCAAGAGTAAATTTGAGGGCACAGACAAGTCAGAGCAACCCTGCATCACTGAGACAAGAATTGGTCTGTTCAGTCTAGTTGACTGAATAATGTAGCAGTGGCCTAGTGCTTTCTGAGCACTGTTTGGGAGATCCACCCTCTGCCCCCACAAAATCATGTATAACGTATTGTATTCACTTCCTTTCAACAGTGGAAGGAACAAGCAGGCATCTCTGACAATTACAACCTGATATACCCATGTTGGGCCTCTTCCACTGATACGGAGCTTTGCCTTTTCTACACCCACCATGCCCACTGGAAAGTGCAGCATGACCCTGCACACATATACACATGTAAACACATGTACACACGTGTGTACATGGCTTTTCTATTTTTAAAAAACAACTTGATTGATTGATTGGGTTTTTGGACCGCACCCAGTGGTGCTCAGGGGTTACTCCTGGCTCTGCAATCAAAAATCACCCCTGTCAGGCTCGGGGGATGCCAGGAATCAAACTGGGTCCTTCCTGGGTCAACTCCATGCAAGGCAAATGCCCTACCACTGTGCTATTTTTTTTTTGGTTTTTCGAGCCACACCCATTTGATGCTCAGGGGTTACTCCTGGCTAAGCGCTAAGAAATTGCCCCTGACTTGGGGGGACCATATGGGACGCCGGGGGATCGAACCGCGGTCGCTATCTTTCCTTTGCTAACGCTTGCAAGGCAGACACCTTACCTCTAGCGCCACCTCGCTGGTGCCCCACTGTGCTATTTCTACGGTCCCCTCCTGCTTCTTTTGCTTGCCTATATTATGTATCCATGGCAACACACATATCTCAGCAACAAAGACAAGGTGGCCTGGCTGCTGCTTTCCCCCTCCCCAGCTTCCTGACCTACTGATCAAGGACATCCATATAACTCAGATGTCTGCCTAAGCCTTCTAACAGGAACCATCAAAGTATTTTCTCAAGGGTGGGAACAAAAAGGTAGAGAGCAGAGAAACTATTCTAAAAATACAATCCTTGGGACACAGAGACAGGTAAATTGGTGAAGGGGGCAGTGTTGAAATTATGTCCATGATAGCTCATTATTAACAGCATTGTAAGCAAAAACATTTTAAAAATAACAAATGGCTATTTGTTTCTTCTAGGATGAAAACAGCAAAAAACCCAAGCTCCTGAGTGAATTGTACAAGCCTTCCCAGGCATGAGTTTTACAGAGACTGGTTTTGCACAAGTACCAAGTGTGGTCTAGTCTAGTATAGTACCAAGTATTGTACTAGTATGGTCTGCTCTGACTACAAGTTGACAGTTATTTCAGTCCTCAAAGAGGTTGCTGGGCCTCTCTGCATAGAAAATGCGAGCCCAGAGTATATCAGACTAGGATCACAGAAGGAACAGATTACCAGAGTTCTAATCTGCAATCATCCTGGACAATAAGGTCCAGATTCACATCCCAGGCAGCAGCTCAGCAATTTCCATCCAGCTGCAGGAGCATTTCTTTTCCTGCCTTCCTTGAAGAAAAGTCTGAGAGAAAACACACCAGTTATTCATACCTCTTTCTTTGAACGTGGGTTTCCATATCTAATTTTTAAAATACCAGAAGCACTGGATCCTACTCTGAATACACCATGTACATCCTAGTCCATATTACATGGGAACTTATCAGGGAGTACCTGTGTCATTTAGAATTTGAAGGACTCTTGGAATATTGTGCATGGTCCTCTTCCATCTTTCTCCAGTTTCTAGGAGAGCAAACCTATAACATATCTCCATAGAGTAGTTACACATATGTGGTACTTGTGCTTCCATATCATGGATTGACTCTTGGAAATTGTAACTTCAAGTGAAATAATAGAAAACAAAATCAATTGGGGACCAAAAAGATAATACAAGGGATAAGGCACTTGTCTGCATATGGCATTGTAATATCTTGTGTTCATATCCCTGAAAACAGTCATGAGTAGTTCCCCAAGCTCTGCTGGGTGGTTCCCCCAAACTCAAAACAAACAAAAAATCAAGAGTTATCATAGACTTTTCGATACAACCTGAAGTTAAATTGTTACGGCACAGTATTTTTTTTTGGGGGGGGGGCCTCACCTGGCAGTGCTCAGGGGTTACTCCTGGCTATCTGCTCAGAAATAGCTCCTGGCAGGCACAGGGGACCATATGGGACGCCAGGATTCGAACCAACCACTTTAGGTCCTGGGTCGGCTGCTTGCAAGGCAAACGCCTCTGTGCTATCTCGTTTTGATTACAGCACAGTATTTTCACAAAGCATCATCCAACTTCTAAATAAAGACAGAAAGTGTTTCTGGCAGGAAGCAATAGTTTGTGTTTCTCCCACTTTACCAAGTTTAAGGTCAGAAATGGCCAGCCACCAGCTCAGGGTACAAGGTAGGACCAGTTCTTGACATGGAGGACTTTCCACTGTAAGGGCACACCACACACATGCACACACAGAGAAACCTGCACCACACACATGTGCATCACAAAGAAACATGCATCCATCACACACAGATACATGCATCATGCACACATGCATCATAAACATCTGTACACCCTCAGTGGGAAACAATTTAGATACACTATGAATCCCATGGTGCATGATGTCTTATTTTTGCTAGTGACCTCCTGCAGATTAAGGAAAATTTACAAAAACATTAGAAGGTACATATTCCACAAATACAGCAGTCAGACTGGTCATGTATTGCTTTTTTCTCTTCATCAATATTATAAGGAAACAACATAGAATGAAACATTATTATCTGTTTATCAAAAAAGAGACCTGATAAGTTTAGATCACACCAGTAGTAAGGAAAAACTTAAACTATGTCTTTATATTTTTTTAAATTTAGACACCAAGATTTATAAAGTTGTTGACAGTAGTTTTAGACTACCCCCTGTGTCCACTCCCTCCAACAATGACCCAAGTTCCCTGCCACCTCTCAACCTGTCTTCTTGACAGATACATATTTAAGCTATAATTACACTAGTCTAATCTCAGCTGTACAGTAGTATTGAGTGCAGCGATTTAGATATATACATATGTTTTACCTCTTCACCTCAAATAAATCTTAGGCCCTTGACCCTTGTTTCTTTATTATCTTAATCTTGCCCTTCTTGCTTCTTATTTTTATTTCTCTTCTTCCCTGGTATTTTTGTTCCTGTAATCTAAACCCACGAGTTTGCCCACCTTTGATAGCTTTTATCTTTTTGTCATGTTATTCTTTTTTTTTTTTTTTTTTTTTTTTTTTTTTTTTTTTTTTTTTTTTTTTTTTTTTTTTTTTTTTTGGTTTTTGGACCACACCCGGTGACGCTCAGGGGTTACTCCTGGCTATTTGCTCAGAAGTCGCTCCTGGCAGGCACGGGGGACCATGTGGGGAACCGGGGGATGGTTAGCGCAGGCAAGGCAGGCACCTTACCTGCAGCGCCACCGCCCGGCCCCCTTGTCATGTTATTCTATATACCACAGGTAAGTGAGAACATCTTGCATTTATTCTTGCCCTTCTGACTTTACTGAACAGAAGATCCTCTAGCACCATCCAAATTTCAGTGGATTCAACAAATTGCAGTGAGTTTAACATAATTTTGTATTCCTGTTGGATGCACTATATTTCATCATGCATAGTTACCAGAACTTCATTATTCACTGTTCTGTAGTTATATACATGGATAAAACACCAGTCTTAACTTTTCTCCAGTCTAAGTCTGCATATATTTGTAAACACTTGTTAAGCTAAGTGCTGGAGCTATTAAGAGTCAGCAGAAATGATGTCTGACCTTCAGATGGACAGTGGACTAGAGATATAGTTCAAGGTTACTGTAATAAAGAGTAAAATTCTGGAATGATGGAAAATAAAAAACTACTTAAAGGTCAGAGGTATACAATAGATAGACCTTGTTTAGGATATTTGTCTACATAGCCACCTGTTGTCCCTAAGGTGTTCATGTGAAAAGATTCATGTGAAATATGGAAGTGTTTCTGTGAAAACATTGAAGGAAAACATTAAAAGAGATCAAACAGGGGGCCGGGCGGTGGAGCTGGAGGGAAGGTCCCTGCGCTAACCTAGGACGGACCACGGTTCGGTTCCCCGGTTCCCCATATGGTCCCCCGTGTCTGCCAGGAGTGACTTCTGAGTGAATAGCCAGGAGTAACCCCTGAGCGTCAACAGGTGTGGCCCAAAAACCAAAAAAAAAAAAAAAAAGAGATCAAACAGTAAAACTTTGTGATGTTTGGGATTAAGATTAGGTGGTCATTTGTGATGAAAATATTAGAGAATGAGAGAATAGAATTGATGGAAGAACTTCTTGGGATGCAAACTTAGGGAATGGCTGAATATAAAGTGTAAAGAAAATGGGAGAAATCAATATAGTCCCAGTGCCCTTTCCTTTGTGCAATAGACCCAAGACCAAGAGATCTCAATATCTTATATCATCCTAGGATTGCTTGAAGTCTACAGATTCAAATTAATGAGAAATAATTGCCCGCACCAATCAAATAACAGTGCACATTCTGTCCTCATCTAGAAACAACTTGCCCTCAGTTAAAGCTTTATCTCATTTTTAGAATTTGATCTTATCTGAGATGGAGTGTTGGCATCAACCATCTTTCAGAAGGCCTTCTAAACTTTGTCATGCAATTGTCATGAAGTTCGATTTATTCATTCATCCATTCATTCATCAAAATCCATCGAGGGTTATCCAAATTTCTAGTCTCTGCTCTAGGAGTTGTAAGATGATGAAGAGTCAACACCACTCCATTAGGAAAAGTTGAGGAGATGCAGAGATGCAGATATATAATATAGACAAGCAACAGATCATCTCAACATTAACTAAGGCATCAGAAAAAACTCAGAAAACTTCCTTAAAAAAACACCTTAGTAAAGATGGTTTAGGTAATGGCTCAGGAAAGATTTCCCTGAGAACAAGAAACCTAAGTTAATATTGAAGGTCAAATAGTACAACAAATAGGCAAGAGAGATTCCAGGCAGCTGCATCAACGTTGCACAAAGGTCAGAAAGAAAGAGTGAACAATCAGCATCAGGAATTGAACATAAGAACCATAAGTGGACTTGCCTTATGTAAGACAGAACATGATGGGTCCGGGTGGTGGCGCTGGAGGTAAGGTGCCTGCCTTGCCTGTGCTAACCTAGGACAGACTGAGGTTCGATCCCCCGGTTTCCCATATGGTACCCCAAGCTAGGAGCGACTTCTGAGCGCATAGCCAGGAGTAACCCCTGAGCGTCACCGGGTTTGGCCCAAAACAAACAAACAAACAAAAAGACAGAACATGATGCTCTAATTATGTTTGTATGGTAGAACCTTGTTACCAGAAGAATTCACTGCACTTAGTATATCATGAATAGGATTCACTGTGCCTATCTAATGTCATCTAAATCTTTCAGATTCTGTACTTCCCTCCTTTGAATTGTGCTGGTTATAGAGAGAAATATTTAAGCTCACTAATTCTTCCTCTTCTTTCTGCCATTATCCTCCATGACTCTTCCTTAAGATAAGAATATCAGATATAGGCCCAAGAAAATAGCTCCATACACGTATGGCATGCACAGAGCCCAGGGTTGATCTCAGGTCTTTTGAGCACAACCAAGCATGACTCTACTAGTGGGTCCCTGGCATGGCTGGAAGACCCACAAAGAAAAACCAAACTAAAATAGAATGTCAGATATTTTATACAATACACTTCATGCATCCTCTATCTTTAGAGTTTCAACCAGTCCTACCATAGAACTGAAAAAGGAGTCTGCATCCTCATTTCACAGATGAAGATGGTTAGACCTAAAGAAGTTAAGTGACTTAGTTATTACAGTAGACCACCACCTTACCAACTTGGGGGATACTGCTCTTTTGAGAATCCATCAGGCATAACTTCTATTGAACTTATCAGGGAACCACCTGCCTCCTCCAAACATTCTTCTTGAACTGGCAGTTACACTTGCTCTACTCAGCAATTCCTTCTCATTGATCACCTAGGAAGGGAGTCGGCTTCAAGCAGTCTCTTGAGTTAAGCCATCTCCAAATAACTTTGACTGAAAGATAGGGTCAGTTTATGTCTGGGAAAGTTTCCTGTAGACAGCAAATCTTATCCATCACAAATAGATCTCCCACATTTAATCAAAAAAGGTGGGATTTCCTGCCTCTGGGGCTCTGGCTTGTTAATTCTTTTGAATAAGCCAGAGCTTTCTTAGAGCTTGAAATCCAACTGACTTGAAGTCTTTACCCATGTGGTGGTGTGAAACAGGACTGGATCTAGATCAGCAGGCGAAGGAGGAGCTTTCCTTTGCTGTGCTTTACCCCCTGGTGACCTAGGTGCAAATCCCTCCCCATGAGTTAGTCTGAGATCCATACATACCTTGGTTTACATCCCAGCTCTGCTCCTGGTTGGCTGTCATCAAAACGAGTTATGTAGTTTCTCTGAGATTTTGCTTCTTCACCCAGAAGAATAGAACTAATGCATCACCTTTTAAGATAATGTTATGCGTGGATTTTAACAGCATTTAGCTAATCATTATTGTTATATTTATTCATTCATCTTTCCTCTGAGTTACTTCCTATAGTTATAAGATAAACTCTTCCACTCTATACCTCATTGGACACCTATGCAAATCCTATGCCATCATATTTGCAAAATATGATTATGAACTTGAAACATTGTGATGATCTATGAAAGAATTTTCTCTACCCAAAGAACTATGTAAGAGTCTTCACATAGGTGATTAATCATTCACCCTGTACCCAACTGGGTGGATATCATCATCATTTCCGGTTTTCAGATAAAGAAACCAGAACCCTGCAGGTTAAGTGCCTTTCCCAGGTTCACAAGATAGAATGTGCAGAAGCACAGACAGAAAACTAGGTTCGTCTGAGTCCAAACTCAAAGTTCTTCCCAAGTTATCTCTGTTCCCACTGAGTTGGAGGTGGGTCTCTGGAATTAGTCTACCTGTCGTCCATCACTGTTGATTGGTTTCCTATTGAGAGAGATTTAGCGTCTCTGCGTCTCATTCACCACTTATGAAAAGAACACAGTAATCATCATGGACATAAACTTTACTTCTCTTGGCTCCAGTTTATTTAACTCAAAAATATTAAAAGAATTATTGTACAGTGCCAAACATAGGTAAGTGACAGATTTTCCTCAGTCTTGGTTCTCAATCTGCTATCTTGGATGGCTTTACTCAAAATTCATATTTTGCCTCTTCTGGGCAGCCTTCCAAGATCACACAGCGGCTGTATGTAGAGTGTCAGCAAGTAGGGGAGAAAATGCACTTGCCTGGGTGCTGCTGAATGAAATTACTTAGATGTTGTTTGTGCATTGATTTGTATGGTGATATGTAGCTTTTGAAACTCTGGTCACAATATTTCCCTGGAACTGAGCACTTAACCCTATTCAGAGAATTTTATTATTCCCACTTCCTAGTAAGGAAAACTGAGGTTCATCAAAGTTTCTTTGCCTGGGACCACCCATACCTTTGTAAGAAAGATGCTAAGAAAATTTGTAGAATGAAAGAAATGAATAAACAAGGCACATACTCAAAATCACTAATGATTGGTAGAGTGTTTCTCTTTTATGAACTGGTCCCACCATTCTATATTAATAATCATATGGGACTCAGATTTGGTCAAATTTATAGTTGAGATTTCCGATGAGTTTTCCAATAAACTTAATGTCCCAAAGATATACTTAATGAATGGTGCAGCAGTGGCACATCACCCATGTTAGAATCTTACTGTCTTTAAGAAGATGAGCAGGACACTACAATTCCATAGATTCCTGGTCTTCCAAGGAGCCACCTAAAGTTTCTTCTCTTTTTGAATTTTTATTCTTGGGTGATCCAAAAAAAAAAAAAACTAGAGGAGAAATATATTTCAAGTGAAATCACACCACTGGCTTTTATTTTCTGGAGAAACTTGGATTCTCCTAGACCCATTTCACTTATTAGCAAAGATTATCACCAGTGCTACTACTTTCTCTGTTAATGGGTACCCAAATTGACATCAAGTAAGAGATGGAGGAGGATGAAGAGATGGAGGAAGGTGGAGTTCCTGACTGAAACCAATAATCATAATTCAATCAGTGTTCCCCAACTATTTAATGCAAGTTAACTTGGTGAGGGACAGCTATTGTTCCAATTTCTGGAAGAGGAAACTGCAGCTCAAAAAGGAGGCCTTTCAAGAAGATCAAGACATGTTCCCTACCCTCAAAAAAAAAAAAAAAACCCAGTTCAAAAGAGGTGACAGACACAGAAACCACAACCTATGGCCCAATGTAAGTGGGTACAAAGTACGCAAGTTGTGTGGAAGATAGAGCAAATATCTTAAGAAGGAAGACCTCCCTTTGGGAACTAATTGTAAGTGCAGACGTTTCATGCCTGACAATGACGTTTGACTTTGTTCCCAAATCCCTTGTTTCATGAGCATATGATTCTCTTCACCCTGATTTCAAGTCTGTGAGAAGGGGCCAATGCTTACAGCTTTTTGCTGTATGATTTTAGACAAGTGACTTCATTATATTTCAGCTCCAGTTTCTTTATCAGCAAAATAAGAGTAGTGATAACTCTGATCCTTTTAAGACTATTATAATTATTGTTGTCATGTCCTTAGCTACCTTCAAAGATAGCTGTGGAGTCGTCATGGTGCAATATTCACCCCAAAGTAGAGAAGTATCTGTAACCTCCTGTTTAGGTGAAGGCTTGTATTAGATTGAAGACCTGCCCTTTCATCTGAGCAACTAGGTTTTCTTTTTTTTTTTTTTTTCTCTTTTCATTATTTTTTTGTTTTGGGGTTACACTCAGCAGCGCTCAGGGGTTTCCCCTGGCTCTGCACTCAGAAGTCACTCCTGGCAGGCTCGGTGGACCATATGGGATGCCAGGATTCGAAACAGGTTCATCCTATGTTGGCTGAGTGCAAGGCAAATGCCTTCCAGAGATGCTATTGATCCGGTCCATCTGGATTGATTCTTAGATAAGTTAAACCTTGTTCCAATGACCACTTAGCCTACAGACAGTGTCTTTCTCCCTCATTGCCTTGGAGCATCAGTGAAATTCCACTGTTCAGGATTCATCAGGTTGTTATTATGGACATCTTGGACCAGATAATTCTTTGGTGGGAAGTGGGCTGTAGGAGGGAGTGTGTTGTTCTGACACTAACAGGTGTCCAGCAGTATCTCTGGCCTCCCATTCCTAGTTACCAGTGCCCACTTCCAGCTAGGACAACACAAATAGCCCCAGCCTAGGCCTCGTGTCCAAGGGGTTGGGGGAAAAAAATCATCCCACCAAGAGGTGTCACCTGTGACAATATGCCCATCAGACGCAGACTAACTAAGGGCTTCTGCTTCAAGTCACAGATGAGAAAAATATCATTTTGAGTTGCAGAATAGGCCGGAACATATCCAAACTCACAAAGGAGCCTGAAAGCCAAGACTGTGGCACCTTCTAGAATGCCTAGTTGTGCAGTTCCAATTGCCTTCAAAGGGACATACAGAGGGGATCATGCAGGAACCAAACTGGAATCTCTTATTTTGGGTGATGGAGGTGAGAACAGCAGTGCTTGGGGGTACTGTGCTGCACCAGAGCTTAGATCTAGAGTTCCTCAGGTAAAGCATGTATGCCAGCCCTTTGAAGCACCTCCCTGAACCTGAAGCCCCTTTCTCTATCCTGCTGACCATGCTCTCCATCATTGCAGAGCAATTTGCAGAAATGCCTGATCTTCCTCTCTCTCTTTCTTCTCTCTCTCTTTCTTTCTCTCTCTTTCTCTGTCCTGTCTATGCCCCTTTGTCCTGGGTTGTCTTAGAGTGCAGAAATGAGTGGTGAGAGAGGTGTGGGCTCATACTTGAAGGGAAGGTGACATGACAACAGGTAAGATAAAACCCCAGGCTTAGCAATAGCTAAGTCTGCCCCCAATAGCATCCTTCAGAGGAGGTTGTTCTATCACCAAGAAACATACATGAAAATGCACACACATTCCCAAAGAAGATTCTTTGGTTGTCATGTAAGGGAAGATCTTGCCCAGTTCTGTACAACTTGGGAGGGTTTGGGTGGAGGGTGAACAGAACAGAGAAGAATATTCTGGGTCACTCCTTAATGTCACCCCCATTTCTCCCCCTTTGCCCTTCACATCCCAATTGGAAGGGCTCCTTAGAATGCACCCAAATAACCCCTCCCTCCCCGGCCACTCCCAGAGCCTCTGCTTCGGCTATGCCCCCTGCAGAAGGCCAGCAGGCAGCCTGGTGCACGGGTGAGGGGTGTGTGACATTCTGTCTGAATAGGCCCCTATGTTCCCATAATTTATAGTGGTAAGTAATCTTATTTGCAAAGCAAGCCCTTACCGTTATAAAAAACAAGTTAATTGACTTGCATAAAAATCAAACATGTAAAAGTTTTCCATCTTAACACAAACAGCACACTGAGCCCATTTGTACAATAGCTATGGTGCAGGGCGGCCTGCGTCTGGGCTCCCTAGGACCCGGCCTCTTTCATAACCCAAAATGGAATCTTAAACCCTGACAAGGCCACATACCGATGGGAGTTTCTGAATTTAGAGTCAGTCACTCAACTAATTATACGACATTTTATTTTTTTCCTTGTGTCAATAAACAAACTTGGGTCTGCCTTCTGACACTGAGTCCTAGAAGCCAATTAGAGGCGTTCCCAATATATTACAGGGGCTACAAACAAGGATGGCTTTTCTTGGAAAAGTGAACATCATGTTTCTTTTAGTGAGTGTGAAAATATATGAGTTTCTTAATCACTGGCAGCTTCGATGGAGTCGGAGACAGGGAGATCACTGACAGGCTGGCTCGGGCGGGAACAGGGCCCAGATTCCGGATGGGCTGATGGGGCTTTACGACGGGATCCTTGGGGAGAGTCCAGGAAGATAGCTTTCAAGAAGTGCACAATTTATTTTGCCATAAAGGATGGACAGTGAGGAGTGCTTTGTGCACCAGTGACAGGGAGGGAAGGGAGTTTTGCAGGGGTCAGTCTTCTGCAGAAAGCAATGGACTTCTAAAATTATACTATGCAGAACAAATAATAAATGACTGGAGACCCAGCAAGGTCCAAGGTGCTTTCCTATTTCCTGACCCTGTCCTCCTGGAGACAAATTTCTTAGGTAAGGAAAGGGAGAATTAATTTTATCAAGCATCTCTCACTTGCTGCAGTCTACCCCTGAGAACAATTCTGCCAGGAATTGCCATTGTGCCTGTTTTGACAGATAAGGTTAGCCAGGCCCAGAGAAGTGGAGTGATTTGGCCCATGTCACACTGCAAGTAGAAAGCTGAATCTAGTCAATACTGTTTCTATTCGTCCTGCATACCTATCAGTGCCAGCCCTTCCTGGAAACTGGCAGTTCCTGATCACTCACAATAGCTCCACCACATTAAGCCAGGGAGATGTGGGCTGTGTGGGGGGTGACAATGGGGCAGGGACACGGGGAGGTGTAGTCAGAAAATATTCAAGAACCAGAGATCGTGGCCCTTCTCTGCGTGGGAAATGGTAAGTTTTTCTTCCTCCTATGGCAGGAGCCCCCAATAAGGTGGGGGCAGAGACAGATGTGTGAGAACTGAGATGGCGTGGGCTGTGTAAGGACAACGCAGGTGATAGTAGGATTACAGAAGCCAAGAGGGCCTCCCTATTGACTCTGTTCTCCATGCCCTAATTTCTCCTCTACAAAGACCTGAAGAGGATCCATTCCCCATGTCTGTGGGCACACCGAAGTCAGTCCATTCAAGGTTGGAGTACAGGCAATGCATCAGGGCTGGATTCAAGCCTCAGCACCACATGGTCCCCTGAGCACTGCACTAGAGCTGGGAGCAGCTGGGGAGTACACTTAGGTGGGGACATGCCCCCCACAAGTATGTTCATTCGTGTAAAAGCATTAGAATAGACCCCAGCATAGAGTCAGGGCCTAATCAATGCAAGAGGCTAAAAAGCATTTTGCTGGCCGGGAACATTCTCCAAGCTGTGTCAAGATTGGTGGGCTCATGGCATATTGCCGGCGCTCAAAGAATTCCGTTGTCCAGTGTGTGTTCTGCCATCATCCTCCCTGGCTCTAAGACAGCCTGGGGGCAGCTTTCTGCAGAGGTGCGTGGCTCGGCCACCATTCCCTCACTGCGACCTGTCCAGGCAGGCTGACATGCCACCCAGGCAGCCAAGACAGATGGACTTGCCACCTACTCAGAGCGTGCACCAGCAGGGGCACGTAGCCGCGCGCCACACAACAGGGCTCCCTTCTTTCCGAGCTGCCTCTCTCTGCGTGTGCTCTGCCCCGAGTGCAGGTCTCCGTTATTTATGTTTGGAAAATGCATTCGGGGCAGTTCCCAGAAGCACTTACAGAGCTCTTATTTAATTGCTACTTTATAAACTCCCTGCTCCGAAGAGTGAGGGATTGATGGCCCAGCCTGGCACCTGGAGCAACCTCACTGCAAAGGCTTTTCCGAGAACGGTCTGGGAGCCCAGATCCCTGAGGCCCATGGCCCGTGCAGCACTGGCCTGCAGCCAGCTTCAGAGGTTCTTGTGGGTCTTGTAAACCTAATCCCCAGCTTTGGGATGGAAGAGGCTGCTCAACTGGCCATCCAAGTTACATGCATGTTGTGCACGCACATATATGCAATATGCACATGCATGTTCTTATGCATAAACAATGATGAAAACACATCATGTACACATGTACACACCCTCACACATGGGCATAAACTCAGATACATATGTGCACACATGTGCACATATACAGGTGCATGCACAGTTTCACACAGCTCCTCATAAGCTCAGAGCATAGGTAGGACATTGTGGTATGCAGAGTGGGACAGCCCCTGTTGTGCCCCTTTCACCCTCTTTACCAGGGACCTACAAAGTTCCAACTCCAAGGAACACCTAAGCACAGAGGGACACTGTTTGGGCCTTGCACCTCTCACTTGGCTCACTGTCATCCACAGGGGCAGGGGAGCCTGGTCTTCTATCCCAGCTGCCTCCTGCTCAGAGAAAATTATTTCATTTCACCCAGCCTGGTTTGCCTCTTGGGTGGAGTGTATTTTGGCCCCCATTTTTCAGTCTCATGGAAACAATAAAATGAAGTGAATAATGTATGCCACACAGAAGTAAAGGATTAAAAATGTATTTATTGGTTTCTGCAATTAGAGAAATAAGGATGCTTATATTCCTCAAGTCTCAACTTCCCCCTCTCAAGAAGCACAGAACTGCCCCTAACTCCCACTCTTTATAGTCACTATCTACAGAGCAAGTTTGTGATGCTCAGAACTTGTGTTACAAAATCTTTGCAGCAAAGATCTTCAACACTGTCCACACAGATTTGGATTAAAAAAAAATCCTGTGTTAACAGGTAAGAAGCAATGTTCAGCTCCAAATGCAGGCAGGTTGCCGCTTTCTTAATCATCTCCCAGTCTTGCTTGTTCCCTTTCCTTAGCATCATGCCTGGTTTTAGCCTTAGGCCTGAATGTGTCCCCAAAGATAACCCCCAAATTCTTGCATAGTCTCCTGGCTGTGAAAAAGACAGACCTGCATCATCTACTGGATGCTGAGTAAAGAAACACTGAGGCATCACCATAGAGACTTTGACACTTTCACTGTGATGCCCTGAACACTGCCTAGAGGGAGTGGGGGAATCATCGGTGGGAAGGTTCTTGTGCCATGGCAGAGCCTTGATCCTTCAGTCAAAATTCAGTGTCAGTTCAAGAAGAATACTGTCTCTGAATCAGATTTTTCAGCTTCTGTCAACACTTCCATCCCATCCTGGCTGCAGTTTCATGAGAGAACCTGTGCAAAATTCATATGCTGTCTTTCCCAAATTCTGGATCTCCAAAATCCATGAGCAATAACAAGTGTTTGCTGCTCTAACCTGGAGTCATTTGTTCCCAGCAATCAATAACTAATATACGACTCTTCTTACTTTCCCTACACATATGCACTTTTATAGGCTAAAGACCAATAAGATTAGAGTTGTACACATTTTAATCATTGGTTGGATATTTTCATACTACTGTGGGGGAAAATGGATAGGACAAAGAGAGAGAGAGAGAGAGAGAGAGAGAGAGAGAGAGAGAGAGAGCATTCTTCAGATAAAATCCTTATTATCTTTTTGCTGGATCACATGAAGATTGTATTGACCAAATTTTTCCCAAAATCTGATGTTTAGCTCATTTTAGTATTTTTAAGATCATTCTTTGAGCTCACTTTTATCTCCCTTGCCCTTGTCCTCAGATCAGGCTTCTATTGTTTCCTTCTTATTAGAGCAATAACCTCCTATCTCATTCCCCATTTGGAAATATCAGCTTATTTCTTTAAGGGGCCACTCCCAACAGTCCTGGAGGGTGCCAAGATTCTTGATGTTCTGTCTATGGTGTTGCCTGTTTGGTGTTCAGGTTTGGTAACTTTTAGTAAGGCTATTTGGAACCAGGGATCAAACTCAAGGCCTTGCACATTCTAGTAATAAGCTCTATTACTTTAAACTATTGTTCAAACTCATTTAAATATCTATATTTGTATATAAATATATGTTTATTCTCATACCATCTGTGTTAAATGAAACAAATCAGAGAGAAAATGGCAAATGCTGGGTGATCTCACTCGCGTGTGGTGTATAAAGAGACAAGGAAAGGTAATGGACAATAACAAAGGAAAACAAGCTCTTGAACTCTGAAAATAGAGCTGAGATGACTGAGAGGAAAGAGGGAGACCAGGGATGAGGAGTGTTGAGGTGAACATTAATGCTACTGAAAAACAATTAATAAAATTCAATATGACTATCTTCTTTAATATCTAGAAATAGTAACTTAACCATAATAAAATTATAAATTTATATATTTAAATAAATGTAAAACACATGAATAATACTTTAATTTTTTAAAATTACAATTTTTTTAATTTAAAATTTGAAATTTTAATTAAAGTACCATGGCTTACACAGTTATAGTTGGGTTTTAGACATAGATTTTCCAGTACCAATATCACTACCAATATTCCCAGGATCTTTCTCATACCTCCCCCTCCCAGCCTGCTATCTTGATAAGCACATTTATAAGTTTGATTGTTAAAATTTTGGTCTTATGATTTCAGTGTTGTTGACTCCATGGTTTGAATATTTAGTTCCATCACTACGAACACCATCACCAAAAGTACCTAAATCCCCTTGATCTCTGACCGTCATAATTTCTCAACTGTCTCCCCTCCACACTATTTCTTTATTATATAATTATTATTATTATCATCATCATCTTCATGATTAGTTTTCTTGGTTTCAGACAGTGGTTTACAGAGTTGTTCATTATATAGTTATTTCTGGCATTCAATATTCCAACATCAATTCCACCACCAGAGGAACAGTCATTCTCTCAAGCCTTATCATCAGTTTCCCAACCTCCCTGAACCTACTCATTGGCAGCTACAAATAATATCTTACTTAATATCGCTTGGTACAACTAAAACTTCCTTAAAAGAAATTTTGTGAAAATTGTCATATCTTGCAATGAGGTCATCTGAAGGACTACTCAGCTGTTTATTTCTATTTGAATGTTCTGTGTTTGGTTTGTTGACATTATGTGACTTTTATGATAATTACACATATAATTCGTTGTATTCCTCTTGGGAAGTCAATATTAAGATTATGGAGCTGGGGCCAGAGCGATAGCACAACAGTGGCATGTTTGCCTTGTATGCTGCTGATCCAGGACAGACTTGGTTCGATCCCTGGTGTCCCATATGGTCCCCCAAGTCAGGAGAGATTTCTGAGCACATAGCCAGGTGAAACCCCTGAGCATCACTGAGTGTGACCCTAAAACCAAATATATATATATATATATATATATATATATATATATATATATATTTCCCTACATATATACATTTTCCTACATATATACATATATGTATATATACATACATATATATATATAGAGAGAGAGAGAGAGACACAGCTGGCACTCAGCAGCATAAGCACAAGCATAGTCCATAACTTTGTGGATCTGCAGAGGTAGGCTGATGAGCTCTTAAGGCAACAGCATTGGTTCATCAAAGCCCTCCAAAAGACCCTAGTGAGGTCAGCTGCAAGGCAGTATGTCCATGAGTTTTATTTGCTAGTCATACCTCTCTTTGAGGAATTAGATATGCCTATGGCACTGTCTGCTTGCACAGACTTGGCAGGAGGCTCTGGATTGTAAGTGTGGGGCATGGCTGCCAGGACTTCTGAAAGTATAGAAGTGGGTGTGGTAGAGGAGGTTTGGATGGCTCCAAACTATCCCTGAAGATGTCATCCACAAAACCAGCATACCAGGAGATATTTGGGCAGCTAAGAGTAGCAGCAGAAATTAGCCTCCACTCTTACTTCTTTCCTTCTAACTATACTCTGGGGCCAAGAGCAATCTAGGCAATTCCCCTCCCCACTTTAAACCTTTGCATTCCCTCATGCAGTTAGTTTAAGTATAAGTGGTATCATCTTGTATATTACATTAATAATGTTTGAAAACATACCTTGCCAAGCTAGAAAGATAGTAACCTGGGTAAAGCAACTTGCTTTAGGGAGCCGGGAGGTGGCGCAGGAGGTAAGGTGCCTGCTGCCTTGCCTAGGACGGACCACAGTTCGATCCCCCTGTCCCCATATGGTCCCCTGTGCCTGCCAGGAGCGACTTCTGAGCGCATAGCCAGGAGTAACCCCTGAGCGTCACTGGGTGTGGCCCAAAA
>PVKC010003663.1:0-15159 GCA_004027635.1 Crocidura indochinensis | reverse complement strand
GTTTTGCAAGAGAAAGTCAATCTGCCCAGTATGACTTACAAAGCCACATTCCCTTACCTTACTTCCCTGGATGCTCCCTGAGCATTCTTTTCTTTTTTCCTGTTTTTTTTTTTTTTTGGTTTTATTTTGTTTTCAGGTCACACCTGCTGATGCTCAGTGGTTACTCCTGGCTCTGCGCTCAGAAATTGTTCTTAGCAGGTTTGGGGGAACCAGATGGGAAACTGGGAATCAAATCCTGAGTCCGTCTCAGGATGGCTGTGTGCAAGGCAAATGCCCTACCGCTGTGCTATCACTCCAGCCTCACATTCTTTTCTTTTTTTTTTTGTTTCTATTTTTTGAGGGGGGTCACACCTGGCAGTGTTCAGGGGTTACTCCTGGCTCTATGCTCAGAAATCGCTCCTGGCAGGCTCAGGGGACCATATAGGATGCCGGGATTCGAACCATCAGCCTTCTGCAAGAAAGGCAAATGCCTTACCTCCAGGCTATCTCTCCGGCCCCACATTCTTTTCTTTTTTGCCCTAGCAAAAACAGCCTTTTCCCTAAAAGCCCTTCTCTGGCCTGTCTAAATGGGAAACTCCCTATTCTTCCTTCAAAATCTTGTTCGATCTATGTTAACTCAAAACTTCCTTTCCTACCTGCAGGCTTAGGGCTTAGGCTCCTGTCTGTCTCTTGGACAGCACAGAGCACATTGCTAGAAATATATACTCATCTATCTTTCCTGCTAGGCTGAGCTCCTCAAGAACACTGCTCATTTTTGATCCCTTGGCACCCCATTGTGGGAACTAGATATATAATAGCTACTTACTCTGGATTTATTGATTCAGGTGTGGGTAGGAGAAACAGTTTTTGTCCTATGATTATCTGTGTGAAGCTTGATGGTATAATATCATGTATATGGTGCACTTGCCACGGATGGTGTAAGGGGTTGCCTTATGCTCTTTTTCCATGATGCAGAGAGAGGCATCTTGTTTGTTTAACTTGAGACCCCTTTAAGCTTTAAGTACTTTTAGCTTTAAGCACTTTCAGGAGTTCACACTGTGGTACACTTTTCCCTATATACTCTCCCAAAGAGTCTCCCTCCTGCCAATTTCCAGGAATTTTTATCTTTTCCCCTACTAATGACTTCTATAAAATCCCGTAGCATTCAACTCATAGACTCCACAAAGTCACTCATTCATTCATTTGCTTATTATTAGCTTGAGAGTTAGGACTTGAACTCTGGAGCCCAATAGCCAGGTTCAAATTCTAGCAAGCGTCATGGTCTTGGGAAAGTTCCTTCTCTGCATCCTTCACTGACACACCTATAAATAAGGCCTATCAGTGCCTGTGCCATCAATTTGTTAGGAGAAACCCAAGAGATGCAAGGGTTTGATAAGTATTGGTGACCATTCAGCCAACAAACTTTCCTTTAGTCCCTATTTGGGACAGGCACAACTAGATGTAGAAAATGGGGCAAGCTTCCTGCAATTGAGAGTTCATAGATCAGTTGTGAAAACCATATAGAATGGCAAATACTATCAAGTCAGGCCTACAGAGAAGGTGATCCTTCCCTATAGGCTAAAGGTAGTGGGCTAGAGGTGAAGAAGGAGAAATTATTTTTGCCAAGGAGGAGAAGTCTAAATGCACCACAGATGGATGAATAGATAGTAGAAGCTATAGTTCAGATACTTAATGCATGACCACTCTGTCATTAGAAAGGATGAATTGTGCCATTAAGGACAAAATGGGTAGACTTTGGGTCACTATGCTGCATGAATTAAACAAAGAAAAAAGAGACAATTAGCAACTGGTTTCACTCACATGTAAGCTATAAATAACTGGAAAATGAACAGGACTCAGCAAAAATTAAGATGTTCAGAGGAAAGGAAGAGAACAGTGGGTGGCAGTGGTGGGAAGAAGGAACAGTGGAATTTCTGGGGGGTAGCCATGCTAACAATGACACATACAGACAGGTATAAAGTCATAAATTCCATGATGCTAAAACTAATGACAAACTAACAAAAAAGGATAAATTTTAAAATATAAAAAGAAATAATCATTAAAATAAAGAACCCAAGAAAGAGAGAGAGAGAGAGAGAGAGAGAGAGAGAGAGAATGACAGGTTTGGCAAAGTCAGTAGGTACTGCAGTAGCAGTGATTGCAATAGTGCCAGCAATAGGAGATGAGCTAATGAGTAGAAAAGTAGATAAATTCAAACGACATTTAGAACACAGGCATTTGTTTATAAAAAAAAATTCAGATATTAAAAATGTCCAGTGTTGTGGCCACACAATCTGCTCCAGCTACTCAACTCTGAAGTTGAAGCAGCAGCAGTGATAAGCAACCTATGAATAAGTATGGTAATTTCCAGGAAAACTTCCCTACAATGTCAAAAATGCTCAGTGGACTGGAGCAAATGCTTTGCATACAGGACTCAATCCACAGCACCCATGTGCTAGAACCATTTGTCCCAAGAAGCACCAGGAGTAAACCATGAGTGCAGAGTCAGGAGTAGTCCCTGAATACCACTGGGTGTGGCTCAAAAACAAATCAAAATGAAAACATTTTACTACAAAAGGAGGTTGCTGCAGTTGTGACCCATAGAGCCATAGAGTTTGCTAATTCTGAATATTCATGAGGGCATGAATTGGAGGGAAAGTACCAGAACAGGAGGATTGTTAGTGGTCACAAAGGCCAGCACTCTCTGTCTCTTTGCCCAGGGCCTATTCCACACAAATTATTTGCTCTTATTATTAATATTTTTATTATTTTGGTTTTTGGGCCACACCTGGAGGCCTTCAGGGCTTACTCCTGGCTCTGCACTCAAAAATCGCCCATTGCAGGCTTGGGGGAATCATCTGGGATGCCGAGAATCAAACTAGGGTCCGTCCCAGTTGAGTGCATGCAAGGCAAACATCCTACTGCTGTGCTATGTCTCTGGACCCCAAATTATTTGCTTTTAAAAAGAGACAGAAAGAGAGAGACAAAGACACTGCTATCTAAATTTGTCACTTCCTGATGCACTTAGACTAGTGCTCTTCTCTGATCTTCAGAGATCTGGGGGATCAACTGGGAGAGTATTTAATAGGTATGGACACATAGTAGCCTCCCCACCCCCTGTCCAAGAGAGCTGGCTATACTTTCAAAGCTGCACCCCCTCTTTCAGAGAACTGCCTCCCATTTCCAACCCAGAGTTATTCCAGACCTGCAGAGAGAGCGATCAATGTCCAGCTAAGCTACAGAGCAGGATAACTCCTGTGTCTTAAGTGGTACAGGTTCCAACCAGCTTATTTGGACTGAAGCAGTAAACTGTGGAAGGTGATGTGTCAGCCTCATGCAGAAAAGTCATAAGTGTCCTTAAGAGCTAGCTATTCAAAGTAATTCTGTACATCATTTTCCAGCTAACTGTCTACTATTTGAGCTCTCTGCATGGTTGGCGAGAGCATATATTGGCACAAATCTTTCAAGGATGCTTTGCTGATAACTTTCACATTTTAAAATTGCCATCTACCCAGCATATCTATTTCTGAACAGTTTTTCCTGAATTCTGTGTCCCATCGGTATCTGTTGCATAAACATTCATTGTGTGAATGTTTATGATCCCTAAAAGTCTGATTTTTAAGTGACCCCCCGAAAGTCATACATTGAAGGTCTGGCCCCCATTTGGGGATGAAACCTCTGGAATATAATTAGGTTTGAATAAAGTCATGAAGGGATGCTTTCACCATGGGACTAGAGACTCGGAACTTTGTGAGCCCACATGGGATGGGAGGATGTGAATAAATGAGGAGATGATGGCAGGGAATAAGCCAATACAACCAAACTTGTCAACAAGCACCTTGATCTCAAGACAGTCCAACTTGGGTGGCAGGAAAACAAATACTTTGTTTTAGCCACTCAAGCAGTAGAATTGTATGATAGGAGACCAAAATGACATATTATAATAGTGGTGTTAGATTAACATGCTTTTAGATTTTTTTATTTTGGGGGCAACACCCAGCAGCACTCAAGGGCTACTCTTGGCTCTGAGCTCAGAAATAATTCCTGGCAGGTTCATAGGACCATATGAGATGCTGAGGATAGAAACTGGGTCGACTGACTTTAAGGAAAATGCCCTACATATTGTGCTATCAATCCAGTCCAAGATTAACATGTTTAAAGCACACAAATATTCATTCAAAAGGATCTGTGAATAACTATGTTCATTAAAACACTCAGACCAATAGCCAAGATAGGGAAACAATGCAAATATCCAATGACAGATGAAAGGATAAGGAACTTGCTGTATACACAACCATAAATTCTATACCACCACAAGAAAAATTAAAATCATGCAGTTTGTGGCAACTTGCATGAAATTAGAAGGTACAACATTGAAAGAAATATGCCAGAGGCAGAAGAGCAAATACTGTTGATCTTACTTACCTGTGACAAATCAATGTCATTAGACAATGTTATTAGATAACCTTTACACAGTGGAGTAAAGGCCTGATGAAAATATAAGGATAAGAAAAAGGAGCAGGGGGATCCATGAGGTGAACCAGAAGCATGAATGGAAGGGACATGAATAGAAGGTCTACTACATATTGATAAGATAACAATATGTTCTAAAACCACAATTGTCAATCAACAAACATTGAGGGAGTTGGGAAGATTGGATCACAGGTGACATAGGACATGGGCACTTTATTGAAGAAGAGTAGCTTTGTAAATCAATACTATAAACTTAAATTCTATAGAGGCTACCTAACTTAAACTATAATAAAAACAACTAAAATTCAAAAGAGATCATGTGTAGATCAAAAGAGATCAAAGGTCATGTGTAGAAAAATGGCTCAATCTTGGGTATAGAATATTCTATAACAAGTCAAAGTTTGAAAAAATTATAAAAACTTACACCAAATTTTATTTTAAAAAATGGATCCATATTCTTTGTTGACTTAAAGTAAAAAGAAAAATGATGGCTGGAGTGATAGCACAGCAGGTAGGGCATTTACCTTGCAAACAACTAACTCTGATTCAATCCCCAGCATCCCATATAGTCGACTGAGCCTTTCAGGAATAATTTTTGGGTGCAGAGCCAGTAGTAATAGCTATGGACACTAACTTAGCACTGCCATGTGTTGCCCCCCAAAAATTAAAAATTAAATAAATTAAATAAATAAAACCATCTGTTTATCTTTATAAAAAGGAAAGTCATAATAGAGTTGTTGTTGTTGTTTTTACTTCAAAAAAATCACATAAATGCTCGTGATCTCTGAGCACTTGAACCCAATAATGGGCACCTTCTTAAGTTTTTCTCCCTAAATTCTTCCTGGCCATACCTTAAGTCTCAACCCTTACGTAGAGAAGGTTCAGGGCTGAGACTCAGGTTGTTCTGAGGGAATGACAGGTGCAAGTGATATTTGCCTTGATATCATTTTGTTGAATTCAATTGTTTTCTGCAAACATATAAACAAATTTGGTTGTTAACAAAACAGTATTACCCCCTTTAGGGCATGCCAGCCATTTATGTCATTAACAAATAGAGACTTGCTTCTTAAAATATGCATCTGTAGGCCATTTATTTCTCAGGACTGCAGGCGTCTGGGACTTGGGCTCTGTCATAAAGAAGAAAAGCAAGAGAGGAATTTCTTTTACTCCAGAGGGAAAAGAAAAGCTGGAAGGAGTGAGTCCTCACAAACAGAACCTACAAGGACACAATGAGAAGTTATATTTAGGTCATAACAGAAAAAAGTTGTTATTTGTTCATGATCAATACTCCCCCCCAACACACAGACATGTCGTGTATTGTCTCATGGAACCCTCTTTCTGGGCTCCAGGCCTAAGGAACTCTCCTCTCTGGGACTTGTGGTTTCACATTAGAAGGAAAGAGAAAAAAAGTGAAGATAAAATCATAATCTGGTGCTCCATTTCTTTTCAAGAGCCGTGACCCACATAGACTGCTAGGTCCCACCTGAATGAATGGGTCCAGAAGTGCTCTTTTTCCAGACTTCTTTCAGAAAACACATGACAGAATGTCCTATGAGAAGGGCTGTGTGATTCATTTGTTTTTCTTTAGTAAAGTAAAATAACTGTATTAAAGAAGGTTACTAATTCTGAGGAGAATGTGGAATTCTCCAGAGTGAAAAGAAGGATGGGGGCAGTGGCTGCATTTTCTCTAACAAATAAATAAACATTGGTTCCACCTTGTTCCAGTTTTTATGTTTCTAGAATGTTCCTCTTGTCCTCATGGCCACCAGATAGGATGCCCTACCTTCTTTGTGACATTCAAACGATAAGGAAAAGAACAAAGAAATGTGTGTATTTAGCCATGTCTAGAACCTTCCAGAATGAAGTGACATCCCAGAGAAAGTGGTAGGAAGGACACCTACCACTAGGAAGTTGGTGTGTGTTTTTTCTCACTATCTCTCAGAATTCTATTGATAAAGTAATAGATGGGCAGAAACAACAAGAATTTCTCACCTATACCTGTACCCTAGAGTTAGGTTGGCAGATTGCAGGATGGCTGCTGAATGCAGGTTGAAACAGAGCAGGGAAGACAGGAATGCATTTCCAGGGCCTGGGGTCTGTCCACAAATCTCCCAGAGAGTTCCTAGGCGGATCAGATCCTAGGCGGATCAGATCCTAGGCGGATCTGTCCTTGGGTGGTAGGGGACGTTTCATTCACCAGTGCCTGGCTCCTCTGCTCTTGGCCATCCTAGTGGGAGGTCAGGGAGAGGTCCCCACCCATCTTCTCAGAGCCACTGGGGCGGGCTTGAGCTGATATAAGGAGATGAGCAATATGGCTGGTATTTACTATTGAAAACACATAAAGGCAACTATTTGGCCGAGTGTTTATTTGCTAGTGGAACTTTTTAAATGGTTGAATGGAACCCAAGTGTCAGCATGGGGAGTTTGATTAAAAACAAACTGGTTAAGTGTTTCTCCACAATTGGAAGCTTAAAAGAGTTCATTTTCTGAGTCTAAAATGCCTAGTGGGCTCTGTCTCACCACTGCAGACAGCCTTCCTCGTGGTTCTAGCTGCCCCCATCACTGGGGAGGCCAGGGCCCCTTTGTCCCTTCATTAAAACTGGACTCCTTAGCCCTTCATCTAGTGTAGGGCAGCTAAGGAGGGGAAACATTCCGCGCCTATGGGCCTGGTCTCCTCAGGAGGAGTCATTGCTCCAGGAGGGCTCTGAGTGTTTCTGGTGAAGACTAACTGTTTGCAGACCATCTCTCTCTTTCCCTTTCTTGTTTCCTTCTCTCACTGAGTGAAGTTGAGTGCTTGTGAAATGGATGTCTTTTGCTATTAACTCTGAACAGCTGGGGGCGGGGAAGGGTGGGCCTTTCCTCTGCTAAAGGGTCTCCAGCACACACATCTCTCTCACAAAGAATTGTCACCTCCTGGTGATTCCTCCCCTGAACTGGATTCCACCACAGGGGGGCTCTTCCTACAGTCCTCACCTCTCTTCTTATTACACAGATGCAGCCTCCTTGCATACAAATAGTAAACTGAGGCCAAAGGTATGAACTCTATCTTGCCTGAAGCCACAGTGTTGAGAGACAGCAAGACAAGATTTGAGCCTCTCTTGACTATCGCTCCCTCATTCTCTCTCTTTCTCTCCTTCCTCACCTCTCTCTCATTCTCTCTCATATTTCTCTAAATAAAACTATTTTGTTTCCAAAGAGAAAAGATGTAGGCCTAGTTCTGTCTGACTCTGAAAAGACATACTCATTTATTCTTTCCTTTTGTGGTGTCCTCTGGCTCTGCCCCACTGCTTTACCTTAAACTCCTGAGCCAGATGCTTTGGAGTTCAAAGAAGAGCTGTCAGGTGGAAAGACTGGGAATCAAACAATCCAGATACTCATATCCTTTGTTTCAGGAGGGGTACAGAAGACCCCAACCCAAGAGGTCAGCCCCTAGATATTAGGCTCCAGATCCTAGAACGCTTGATGACCCAAACCAGAGGCCATGATGACCTTCATCTCCTCACATTTATTCTGCTCAAGGACAAGGGCCCACTGGAAGGGCCAGAAAGGTGGCTAAATGGGCTGGCAATATGCTTTGCATGCTGAAGGAAAAGCTAACACAAGGTAACCTGGTAGCACAAGGTCTGCCAAGACTGCCAGGGGTGATCTCAGAGCACCAAGCCCGAAATAATCCCTGAGCACTACAAGTTATGACCCAAAACCAAACAAATAAAAAGGTTCAACAAGAAGGAAAAACTTAGAATTTGAAAATCCCAGCTATCACTCTCCCAAAGTATGCTTCTCTCAACACCCCTATATTCAGAGGTCAGAGATCTAATTAAGAAACCTCCTAGGTTGACACGTTGAAGCGATGAGACACCATGAAGGCTCCTCAGTGGCCCCATCAAGAGAATAGAAAGAGAGAATACAGACAGCACAACTGATAGTCAACAAAAAGCCCAAAGACTATCTTTCAAAGACAGTTATTGGCTCTCATGAAACATCCTCTGGGGATCTAGATATACCCTTATCCCTCAGGCACAGACACTTCTGCTGAAAACTTTGGGTAAAGGTCTTAATTAAAAAAAAAAAAAACAGAGACACCCCCATGGGTCTGAGGTGGCTCCCCATCCCCACAGGCCCATGGACTAAATAAAGCCAATCCTTCACCCTTCCAACTCCACAAATTGAAAACACACGGGGCCGGGCGGTGGCGCTGGAGGTAAGGTGCCTGCCTTACCGCGCTAGCCTTGGACGGACCTCGGTTCGATCCCCCGTGCCCCATATGGTCCCCAGGCCAGGGGCGACTTCTGAGTGCATAGCCAGGAGTAACCCCTGAGCGTCACTGGGTGTGGCCCAAAAATCAAAAAAAAAAAAAAAAGAAAAAAAAAGAAAAAAAGAAAAAAAAGAAAACACACAAGACAGTGTTGGGTTAGATTCCTGAGGGTGAGAAACAATATTACACTCCGTTCCAAAAGGGAGTCTCTATAGAAAAATGGTCTTACTGCAGGCACCTCTGCCACCACCCTCCTCTCTTCTATAAGGGCCAAGAAACCCCTCTTGATACTTCCAGAAGGAACCCCATCTCCTCCGAGAAGGCATCACCCCTAACCTCTCAGAAGAAGAAATGGAGGCCCAGTTCCTGGAACCAGCCCAGTTAAGGTCACACAAGCAAACAGTTGGGGAGAAGCTCTCCAGGGCCCCAGGCTGATTCAGAATCACATTTCAAGGAGAAAGGGCTTGAGACGGCAAACCGGATGTTGCAAAATAATATTATTCTTAGAAAAAAAAAGAGAGAGAAAGAGACAGCTAGGTTTTGTTTTAATTATACAAATTAGTAAAAGTTAGACAAATGTTCAGCTGGGCATGAGTTAAAAGAAAATTAAGAAATATTCCTTTAGTCAGTGAGGGTGAGCAATTGGACTGGAATTATGTAAAAACCGCTCTCCCTCTTTATGAAGAGAAAACCTCCCACTCCTCTCCTCTCTTCTCTCACAATTGTGCTGCAGTTGTTTCAAATAAGGGAAGAGGGACACAAACACGTCATTAAATTCATGGCCCACATTTGCATTTCTTCGAAGACTCTTCTGGTATTTGAGTATGCTCATATTCCATGGCAGTATCTGGAGGGGTTTTTTGTTGTTGTTGTTGTTCGTACAGGAAAAAGAACCAGAAAGATTGGGTCATTTTCTTTCGGTCACACAGCAATTTGGTATCTGAAAGAAGCTGTTCAGTGGGTGAAAATTTAATTTCCTCACTCATCCTGCAACCTAGCCTTAGATTTCCCAAAGGATCCTAGTCAGACTTTGAACCCAGATATCAAGGGTCAATGATGCCCTCAGTAGAAGGGCATTTTCACAATTGCGATGACATGGATTTAATATGTGTATTAAATGGACACACACGGTACTTGTACTGATGTAGGCTGTGAGCACTTTGAGCATAGACTAGTCATGTTGGACCCTGTTCTTATATCCACAAATGGGCTTCTGGACATAGCCCTGTGTCTCAACATCAGCTCTTAGAAATCAATGAGAGGAGTGGGGGTCAGAGTGATAGTACAGCGGTAGGGCATTGGTCTTGCATGTGGCCAATCTGGGACGGACCCAGGTTCAATTCCCAGCATTCCATATGGTCCCCTGAGTCTGCCAGGAGCAATTTCTGAGCAAAGAGTCAGGTGTGACCCTTCAGCACCTTAGGGTGTGGCCCAAAAACAAAAACAAAAACAAAAAAACAAACAAAAAACTCAATGAAAGGAATAGGAGAAAAAAGAAAGGAGAATACAGAAAGGAAAGATTGCACATGATGAGAGAGATCCAAGGAAAGTCAGAGTCTGAAAAGGCAGCAGGGAAATGGGTAGGTGGGGAAAGATCCAGGGGAGGAAGCAGAAATGAGAAACAAGATGTTGTTGGTGGCTGAGTCAGGTAGCAGTGCTTTGAGATAACTGCCTGGAATCCCTATTTCCTCCACTCCAGACATGGTGTCCCAGTGGTCTTGTCTCAGTGGCCACATGCCTGCCTCTCCCAGAGCATGCAATAGGCCAGGCCCTGTGGACTCCAGGCCAGTTTCCTGCTCTTGCCCTCTTTCCAAAGATCTGTTACAAGTTTCAGTCACAGGGACTCCACACCATCTGGACTCTCCTAACCCTGCATGAGGTGGGCCTTCCTCTCTACCCAGGACACTTACAGATGAGTGAAAAGTGGCCCAGCAGCCTGTCTGGGTGTCAGTTTCCTCCTCAGTGGAAAGACTTCCTGAGAATCATCCTTCATCAGTGAGAATAAAGAGGGGATGAAGATGCAACATGCTCCACCCGTTCATCTGTTCAAACACACACATCCTCACCTGTCCTTGCTGTTCAGGTGTCACTAACACCCCTACCTGCATCCTTGGACTCCCACAGTTTATAGGATTGGCCACACTAAAGACAGCATGTCAAACCCAAAGAAACCAAAAGTGAGATTTCCGGCTATTAGTACCAATGTGGGAAGACCGTAGCTTGTATGTCTGCGATGCACATGGTCCCCATGTGGGCACTGTGGTGACAGCACCTCAGTGAAAAAAGACCAAGGAGAAATGTGCAGCAGGCCTCTTGGACAGCCCCTCTTTTTTTTCACTGTGTGTGAGTGTAAGTGAACTGTCAGCTCCCTGAGGACAAGGGTTGGCACTGTGTGACTTTGCAGGGTATTTGGCATCCAGAGGCTGCCTAATGGTGTCTGGGAAAGCCAGCCACAGGACACAATGAGAGTCCTGAACACAGGCTTTCAGGAAGGACTTTGTCTCCTCCTCTTGTCATTGCTGAAACCTGTAAGTAGCATCTTAGTCACTCAAAATGTGGAGGCTTGGAGGAAGGGCAGGGCTGTCTGCATCACTGGAACTGTGGAGGTGTGGCTCTGAGTTCTCTGAGTTGGTTCCTTTACCCTTTCCAGGAACACGTAGGGTTCATAGCACAGAGGGTAAAGCATTTGCATTGCATGTGGCTGTGTCCATGGCAATGATTTTAATTCCATAATCACACATGTTCTCCTGAGCACTACCGAGTGTGGTTCCTCAGTAACACTGGATCTGACACCAAAATAAACAACAAACACAACAAAGGAATATCCCCACTTCCTGGTATAGTTGGAGAGAGTGAAATGGGGGCACTCAGCCCCAAGAAGACCTCAAGTGTGTCTCTTCTGTCCCCTTTGCCTACATAATAACAGAACAGAGCTCAACTTCTATTTCTCTAATTTATTGCCAACTCTACAAGATAGAAGGACCCAGACGTAAATGGGCCCACCATGCAATAAATTAGTCAGCCTACCATTCTGCAACGTCAACCAAATTCTCACTTATTATAATAGTCATTATAGAATTGCTTAACCTCTACCTTGCATCTCACTTCATCTTTTTTTCTTTTTGGTTTTTGGGTCACACCCGGCAGCACTCACGGTTACTCCTGGCCCCATGCTCAGAAATCGCCGCCATCAGGCTCAGGGGACCATATGGGATGCCAGGATTCAAACCAATGTCCTTCTGCATGCAAGGCAAATGCCTTACCACTGTGCTATCTCTCCGGCCCCTTCATCTTTTTTTCTTAAGGGGAGGTTGGCAGTAAAGAAGATGTTGAGATGTTGAACCACATCCAATGATGCTCAAGGCCTACTTGGGGCTCTTGCTTGGGGATTGCTCCTAGTAGTACTCGAAACCCTGTAGTAGCACAGATTGAATCTAGATTCCCTAAATGCAACTCATGTACTCAAACCATTGAGCAATCTCTCTGGCCCCAGACTTTGTTTTTTTGTTTTTTTTTTTGGTTTTTTTTTTTTGGTTTTTGGGCCACACCCGGTGACGCTCAGGGGTTACTCCTGGCTATTTGCTCAGAAGTCGCTCCTGGCAGGCACGGGGGACCATATGGGGAACCGGGGAATCGAACCGTGGTCCGCAGGCAAGGCAGGCACCTTACCTGCAGCACCACCGCCCAGCCCCCCAGAATTTGTTTATAGTCTATCTTTCTTCCTTTTGCAATACAGGAAATCACAAATGGAACAGGGTTGTTAAGATCTCATCTGGTGTGTATAGGACATGGAGAATCTGAATGCTTGTATGGAAGGTTTTATGAGGCCTCAATGAACCCAAATATCAATTTATGGAATGGTCCCATTTTACAGGTGAGGAAATAGAACTTCCAAATTCTCATCCAGACTGCCTGGGTTCCTCAGGAAGGAGACAGAATTTGAACACATTCTATAGATCTGCCTGATTCTGAAGCCTTTCTCCTACACATCATGGCTTCTTTATTCTCATCAGAAGTCAAAGGCAGAAGATGAGGGGAGGGAAGCAAAAGAGTTGGGAGGGGTAAAGTGTGGGGGAAAAGGAGGCAGAAAATTATTTTCCTTTCTGAAATGAGTAGAAACATTCCAATTCTATTTTTCACTGTCTATCACATCCTAAGAACACAAAGGCCACAGCCAAAGCCCTAAATATTTAAAGAGTAACAGGACTCCAGATTAAATTAATATCCACGTTCAAACAGTAGCTGCCATGGGGCGATCGCCAAGTTATTTCTGCTCTCATGAGAAAGAGAAAAAAGCAAATATTAGCCAGGACCTTCGATCTGGCGCCCTGAGCTCCAGTCCCAACAGGGGCATTCCAGGCTGGGGAATCAGAGCACAAGAGAATCTTTTCATGTTTCCACGCCAGCCTGCTCCTTCCCTCCAGGATGCTGCCTCCCAGGCTCCCTCCAGTGACAATGAATTGGCACCAAAATGACCTGGACTGTTTGGACACTAGGTATCAACTCCACAACCTCGTTTTTCATCAGCAAATCAATGATTCTAACTCATTACAGGGACAGCATGAGCTTTCCCATCCGAAAGAAAACTTTCATTTACTCTCTGCCTTGCATTGACCCAAGAAGGACTACTGACCAAGTTCTAAGAAAAGACCTTGGGGTCTCTCAGAAGGAAGAGCCCCCAAGGGCCAGGGCAGAGCCCAGCATGCTGTGCCTGGAGGAGGAGTCAAGTTCCCAGAAAATAGACCATTGAGTCTGCCCAGTCTCTGTCAGAGGCATCAAGAAGTGCCTCCCCCTACCCAAAAAAAAAAAAAAAAAAAAACCACTCATATGTACAAGGAGAATAGATCAAGTTAAACTCAAGGAGGTGAAATGAAGTCACAGGTAACAAGTAATGGATTAAAAGAGATAGAAGAAAACCAATTCTCCTTCCAGATGACTCATCAGCCCCTCAAAGAGACTGATCTATGGCCCAGCCCAGTGACAGGTGCTTGTTCTTGTCTACACCACCCAAGGCACAAAGCACCATTTTCTCCTTGTGAGCATTAACTGAGTGTTAGTGCCCTGGCAAGCTACACTCCTGAGTTCTCTCCAGCATGGTGCTGGGGGTGCATATACTGTGGTGTTTAGGAAGCCAGGTGATACCAAGGATTGAAGTGGGTCAGCTACATGCAGGCAGGCGCCTTAATTCGTATATTATCTCTCAAACACCCAACTCCCTTTAAAAATAAATAACATGGGGCCAGAGCGGTGGCACAATTAGTAAGGTATCTGTCTGTCTTGCATGCACTAGTTTAGGACAGACCATGGTTTGATCCCTTGGCGTCCCATATGGTCCCCCAAGCCAGGAGCAATTTTTGATAGCAAGGCCAGGAGTAACCCCTGAAGGTCACGGGTGTAGCCCAAAAACAAACAAATAAAATTTTTAATTTATTTATTAAAATAAATAAAAATAAATAACATGAATCTTAGACATGATGCTCAGGACTTAACATCCTGGCTTTACTCTGACCAACAAGAAGCCTACAAACAAATTTAAAATCATTTTTAACAATTGTGCAAGACTCTACCCTGAACATTTTTTATCATCTACTAATTTCTCTAACTTGTATTCTCATTCAACCCTTATTTTATGTTTGCCATGATTTCTATAATGCTTGCTTTCCCCTTTAAGATGTTATCGCATGTTCTATTTGGGAAGTATATGGAACCTAACTCCCTATATCTTTAGAACCCACAAACTTTGAAAACCTTTATTGTCTCAAGCAAGGTATAAACCATCTCTGGCATTTTTCCATCTATTCTATCAAATAGTTTTATTTCTACCTAACATTGTGAGACTTTACCAATGAAGTGACTTTTTTATAATAAAATAAATAAGCATGAGCGAAAAGAAAAAATGTCTTTGAGTCTTTCAAATTTTCAAACTTCTTCCATTGGTGGCTTGTTCTGAAAAGTAAACAGCAAACATGAAGATTTGCTTCCAGCCTCACAGAAGGGTGTTGAAATCCATATCACACCCCTCAAATTCAGCATGAGAGAATTCAGAGTGTAAACATTGTCTCCAAAGTCACACTGGTAGTGAGGATGCTAGAGCAGGAACTAGAAAACTCATGGTTTTTACAGCTGAGGTGGGGGTGGAGATATGTTAGGTGACAGAGAAGATGCTCCTGCATATCTTCCCCCATCCCCATAAAGTTATCCCTGGCCTCCTGATCCAAGAAGCCTCAAGGTCACTGGATATTCAGGAGTCCAACAGAAGATCATAGCACCAGCTACTACTACTCTCATCTTCTCCCCTTTCTCCCAGAATAGGACAAGAGGACACAGGTGCAGCTTCTGTCTCCACGTTGCTCTCCGAAGCCCCAGCCGGGCCAGTCCTAATACAGTATGTTAAGGGCCTGGTGCTTTCATTCCTTAGCCACGTGTGCTGGGAGGGAAGCCTCATGCATGTG
>PVKC010003662.1:23853-38342 GCA_004027635.1 Crocidura indochinensis | reverse complement strand
TACTATATGAGATATGCAGATTCCAGGATCTTTAGTACAGAAGCATGATACCAACAACAGAGACTATGTGAGGAATGGAGGTGTATTGCAACTACAGGTGACTCGGATTGGACAAACTCTTTTGCCTGGAGCCCAGAAGTGGTCTTGTGCCAGGAATCCTCAGGGGTAGGGTCTCATAGTATTTAGGCCAAGGTGTTTTTTCTTTTTCCAGGTCCCTCATATTTTGGTGGGCCTATGCAAACAAATGCCACTCTAACACCATTTTTTACTCTATTCCCCTGACTAACCCTTAAGAAAAACAAACCACTGAAACTTTTGAGGTTAAATTAAACTAATATACTTGTGAATGGATATATAAAAATGTACTTTGCCTTCAATGTTTAAGTTGTAACCTAAGTCTTATGTCTTTAGATTATATTGTGTGCTGCTAAAAAATAGTATGTACTATAATCTGGAGATTTGGGGGACAAAGTAATTGTACATGGGCTCTGTTTTGTTTTTTCTTGTTCATTGCTGAAAGTCCAAGACTGAGATATCATCGATGGGACTACTGAGAATTCTGTTTATGCGTGATTGTCCTTCCACTGTAACTTTACCCTTTCCTCTTTCTTTGCATCTCTGTTCTCATAATAATAAAAAAAATGATCACCACGTGCAAAGCCAAGAGTTAGCAACTGAGCACTACCTGGTATGACCCTGAATCAAATAAATAATTAGAATAAAAAGTGAATTAAAAAATTTAATATACAAAATACTACCTTCTCAAATCACATATTTCCCTTGAATGTCAAAGTTTAACATTTAGTGTTTGATTTTCAGTGGAATGTTTAATCTATGTCAATGAATATATTTACAGATAACCATATATATGTCTCAGAGCAATGATGTCTGAATATAGGCCATTGCAGGAATTCATCTGTAACCCTTGAAATTCATTGATTGTCATACAAATACATTTCGATGGGCTAATTGCCCTCGGATTTTTCAATAAATAGAAACATGTAAAACCTTCCCAATCCAGATCCACAGAAAAAAACTTATCCAAAGGCATAGAATCTTGGTCACTGAAGAGGTGATAGTTATCTTTTTCTGACATTATGCTCTAATTATTATTTTGATTTTGTGAAAATGTTTAAGTAGTCTTGTTTGAAGGATTCTTGTTTAAAATCAATACTTCTATATTTATATGCCTCTTAGAAGCTTCCTAAAACTCATCTGTAAATTAATTTTCTCCTCAGACAGCTTTTCGAGACCTCAAGCTGACTCTGCAGCTGACAGCCTCTTTCCATGACATTGTGGCTTACCTTCTCAGTTTTGTTAAACTTGGAAATAGTCCAGCATGTTTTGAATTTCTTCTAAGTTCTAGCCCTTTGAGAGGTGACTGGGGAGGATCTGGTGGCATTGGTAAGTGATTAAGGATGTGATAAGTGTGATTAATTGGAAGCTTTAAAGTGTACCTGAGATGATTTGTGAGAGAAGTTCCCTTATAATTATCTGTTATGAAGTTCTTTTTTTTGGGGGGGGGGCACACCCGGCGGTGCTCAGGGGTTACTCCTGACTGTCTGCTCAGAAATAGCTCCTGGCAGGCATGGGGGACCATATGGGACACCGGGATTCAAACCAACCACCTTTGGTCCTGGATCGGCTGCTTACAAGGCAAACGCCGCTGTGCTATCTCTCCAGACCTGAAGTTCTTAATACTTGGAAAGAGAAAGCAAAATATGTTCAAAATAAATGCCAGCAATAAGAAAAGCAAAGGAAAATTATATTCTGTCTCCACACCAACTGATTCTACATTGGCAGGTTAAATCATAAAGTATCCAAGAGTGTCTGTGTATCTGTATGAGTATGAGAGAGAGAGAGTTTGAGAGATAAAGATGAGGTGTATGAAAAAACCTGTATTATGAACATCCTTGTAACAATGTTGTTTAAATAAAAGATTTATTTTTAAAAAATGAGGAAGATGGTAAGATATGGGGATCTTGCTTAATATAAACAAGCTGTTCACTCTCTGGGTCTCTGTTCATTTATAAAATGAATGATGATACTTTATTCATTTATTTAGGTTTTGGGGCCACACCTGACGGCACTCGAGGGTTACTCCTGGCTCTTTACTCAGAAATCGCTCCTGACAGGCACTGGGGATCATATGGGATGCCGGTACTGTATTTTAACCACCATTGGTCCTGGTTCGCTGCTTGCAAGGCAAATGTGCTATCTTTCCGGCCCATACTTGTTTTATTTTAAAATGGAGGTCCATATGCAACAATGATGAGGGGCTACTCTGGGCAAGTTATTCAGGAGTCACTATTAATGATACGCAGAGGACCATGCTAAGAAAGGGATCATACCCAGGCTTCCTGCATTCAGAGTCTTCACTCATCCCAGTGAGTCATCTCTCTGTCCCCCATACTTGTTTTAAATAGATGCTATGTGGACTAAAATCTGTACAAATTTCTAGTAGATTGTACAAACCCCACTAAATATTTCTTTCCTTTCCTTTCCTTCCCTCACCTTTGCAGAGCTAAGCATTTATGTTCAGGAAGATGACAGGCAGCCTAGAATTACCTAATAGCCCTGTGGTGAGAATACTGTGGCCTCATGCTGTGTTCCAGGACCTTTACTATGTGCCCTAGCTCAGCATTAGACTATAGAATAGATGCACCAGGTAACTTCAAGACTCCAGTAAGTTATTAAACTATTATTCAGAAACAGGGACATAGATCTTGCTGGTTTTGGGCCACACCCAGTGGTGCTCAGGGGTTTCTCCTGACTATGCTCTCAGAAATAACTCCTGGCTTAGGGGGTCCATCCTGGATCAGCCGCATGCAAGGCAAGCGCCTTACCACTAAACTACTGTTTCGGCCCCAGATCTTGCTGTTTTAGTCATCTACTTACTGTCCAAATATTTTGACTACTCATAAATATCAAGCAACTAATAACAATATATTATAATACAGTAGCCAAGGTTTTCTTTTTTAGGTGAAGTAGTTTTATTTAGCTCACACAAGAGAGGAATGAGAGAGTCCCACAAGTAAATTAAAAAATTACATACTCTATGCTTAGATGTGGTTGACTCCCAAATAGATTGCCTTTGATTTTGTTTTGTTTTAATTCTTTGTATCCCTAAGTTTTATTTATTTGTTTATTTAAGGACCCCTCCTTGTCTGTGCTCTAGAGACCTGGGACTCATCTAGCGATACTTGGCCATCTGGGTTCAATATGGTTTAATGTGAAACCTAGGATGCTTCTCAGGCTTCAGGGTGCTGAAAAGCACCAGGGCCACATAAGGCAATCTTTGGGGGCCTCCAAGCTATTCCTGGATAACTCAAGGAACCATGCTACATGCATCTTAACCACTGTACTACCTTCTGGCTCCTGTCCACTAAGATTTTAAATGATAACAGGAGCCAAGGACATGAGGCAATATGTCAGTGTCCACCTGCTGGTTTAAATATGATCTGTTTGTAATCTCTTCCTCTCTAGCAGGTGCAGAGAGGAAATATGCTACGGGAGACCTTGCCTGTTTGCCAGGAGATATTGTACTAGACTCCAAACACCATAGGAGTCTATGGATCAGAAGGAGACACAATGAGAGATGTAGAGATTTGAAGGACAAAGGAAATCTGATAGCTGTTTCTGAGTAGAGGCAGCAGGAAGGGGCACTGGGTTGGTTCTGCCTCAGTAGAGATTCAGAACTGTTACAGAGTGTTCTCAAAGCTACTAGCAAGTCTGCAACATAAGCATCAAGAGATCAACTAAATCCTAAAGCACTCTGAGTTCCCCTCTTTTGATTAACCCAGGGTCTCTTATTGCTGGGCTTTGTGAAAAGAAAAAATATTGATTCTCCTAGGGAAAGAAAGTTCAGGGATGGAAGGGAGACCATGAGGCTTCAAGATCAGTTTCCAGCACCCCAAGAAATTGCTATGGTGTTCCCAGTACTGAGTTGAAGTGGCTCTTATGGGGGAGGGGTGGGGAAAGAACAGCTGGATTTGGGGACGATGTGGGTACTGGGATTCAGATTAGGGCTAGGGAAAATGTTTTTGCTCTTCAAATGAGAGGTGATCTGTGGAGATGATGGATGTAGAAGAGAGTTATTTTTTTGTTTTTGTTTGTTTGTTTGTTTGTTTGTTTTACCAAATGGAGTTCTGTGGGAACTAAAAGGGGCAAGCTAAAGGGGGAAGTCAGGTTGGGCTCTGGACACCCTGAGAGAACCAGGTCCAGGTCAGTGTAGAAAGCAGATGGGACAGTCCCAGTCAGCAAGCTAAAAAAGAAAGAACAGACAGTCCTGGCAAGCTAAGAAATGACATAAACAAGGACTGCCATGGGCCTGTATGTGCCTGTCTAGAAAAAAGGATGCTTGCCAGTATCACCCTGACACCATTAGGAGACGAGGCCACAAATCTGAAGACCTCAAATTCAGGAGGAAGGAAACTAGTTCCTACTGTTACTAAGCTTCTAACCCGGAAACCACAACCACAAAAGGCAGGACACAGGCTTCTAAGGTGCAATTCTGTCCTGCTGCCAAGGACAACATTTGTGCCCCAGGGAGAGTATGCTGGGCTCACTTTGTTGAACATAAAGAACTCAAGGGAGAAGAAATTAATCCCACTCTGGGAATTTATTTTTTGTTTTGTTTTATTTTGTTTTGTTTGTTTTTAAGGTTAAAGCTGTAGTGTGCCTGGTGCTTCCCATAGGAGAGAAAGGAAAGAAGGTGAAAGGTATCAGTGTTGGTTTTCAGGTCCGCCCCTCTCTTCCAGCCTGCTCAGAGCTGGTGGAGGCAGAAAAAAAGGACTTACTTTGGTAGCTTTACATGCTCTAAAATAGGGCTTTATTTTGTTTGCTTGCGTGTCACACTCTGATACACTCAGGGGTGTTTCATCCTGCTCTGTTCTGGAGTGGCTCCTGACAGTGTTCTGGGGACTAAATGGGATCAGGGATTGAATCTTGGCCTCATGTGTGTGAAGCACAACCCTCTCCCTGGAGCTCTCTCAAATATTTCTCTCAAAGTTAACGTCCAGACTTCAGGGTTAGGACCTTATACTTGAACAAGCAGTTCTTCCAATACAGCTGACTTCTCTTTCCATGAAAGTTCCTCTGAACTGAAAGAAACAGAAGATGTAGCCCAGCATCTTGTATTGTGGTTTCCTTATAAAAGATTAAGAGGTCAGTGAACACCCATTTACTGCAACTAACAGTTTCCAGAACTCCCAAAACCAGTTAGGAGCGGAATGGACTAGCTCTGAGAGTTCACTCCAAGACAGATAGTGTGATTCTACTTGTCCCCCTCTGCTCCCCTTTTGTTTCTCCCCTTCTCTCCCTCTCTCCTTTTTTCTTTTCTGGCCCCCTCTCCTTCACCATTTCTTACTCTGATTCTTTTTCTTTTTTGTCCTTCCTTTCTCCCCCTCCCTCCTTGCTTTCTCCTCTCTTTTTTTCTCTCCCTTCCCCTCTTTCTTTTTTCTTTCCCCTCCCTTACTCCTTTTATTTTTCCTTGTTTCTTTTCTCCTCTACCTATCTCCCCTCTGCCCCTTCCTTCCCTCTCTCTCCTTCTAGAAAGGTTCTAGAAAAGTCTCTTTTCCAGTTTCCCGGTGCAGAGTCCACCCTCCCTACTCACCCATCCAGCCTTCCATCTCACCATGCAGATGATGCCACAAAGGAAAAGAAATTAGAAGGACTATAAAACCCTAGATGACAGAGAAATGGAAGCTGCCCCTCCCTGCCACCTCAGCACAGATCTATCTTCCAGAAAGCCACTCTGTGATCCTGTGACCACGTGGATGGATAGGATGACAGCATCTATGACAAACAAAGGAATATAGGAGCCAAGTTTCCAATAAGAACCATTCTTACAAGCAGAATCTCTGTCTTCACATGACTCCTGGCCAGTCCTCATGCCTGTGGCAGTTTGTCACTCACAGGGCCTGCACCAATGAAGAAGTCCTTTTCCCTGCTTGTCATTGTAGAGGATCATAGTCCTTTCTTCACCCCTCACTGCTGCTTGGACAGTGTGTAGTCCGTTGACTGACAGAGTAAGATCTGCATGAACTACATACCTGCCACCCAGCATCATGAGATATGGTGCAGCTAACTCCTCATCTGGTAGAAGTTTCTTTCGGTCTTCATGACCATCAGAGCTATGTTTGAGGTTGAAAGATAGACCTGGTAAGGTATTTGCTTTGCTCATAGCCAATGCAGGTCTATCTCAGCACCCCACCCTAGACCACAAGAAGTGATCCTCGAAAATAGAGCCAGAAATAAACCCTAAACACAACCAGGTACTAACACACACACACACACACACACACCCAAATCCCACAAAAAAAAAAATCTTCTAGAGAGATACAGATATGTGGATATTTTTAATTAATTGGGTAGTTTTTATTTAATCCTGGTTTTGTTCAGGAGTTACTCCTAGCTCTATGTTCAGAAATTACTACTGGCAGGTTCAGGGATCATAGAGGATGCCAGGGATCCAGCTCAGATTGACTAAGTGCAGGCAAACACTCTACCCACTGTACTATCTCTTTGGCCCCCCAAAATAGATATTTTTTAAAGAAGATGTTATGTAGTGCTTCGCTTCGGCAGCACATATACTAAAATTGGAACAATACAGAGAAGATTAGCATGGCCCCTGTGCAAGGATGACATGCAAATTCGTGAAGTGTTCCATATTTTAAAAATAATAAAAAAATAAAGTAGATTTTATGTAGATTATTTTTATTCATTTAGGTATATGTTTTCTTCAGTAAATAGATTTTTTAATTCTATTTTTTGTTTGTGTTATTTTTGGTGTGTGTGTTTTTGTTTTTGTTTTTTTGCTTATTATGTTCTTTAATCCATAAGCTAGAGATAAAGGATGGGTTAGTGATGGCCTTGATTTAGGTGGCAAGAGCTATGAGAAATGCACTCTGGTTTGTAATCAACCATTTCAAAGCCTTAAAAATATAATTAGAGCCTTATTGCTTATCTTTTTCCTTCTATTTGGAGATCAAGCTTCTCTCTCTGCCTCTGTTTTTCTCTTTCTCAGCAGCATTTTTTTCTTCTGAAAAGTGAGTTTTTATCTCCCTTAGTGAGGGAGGAGAAAGGAATGTCAAATCAAATCTTCAGTTCTAGAGCAAAAGGCTTTGCTGATCTTGCAGAATATATCAGCAGTTTCTACACTAAGATGGGGACCCCATCTAGGTCAAAGGTTCACTTTGGAGGTGAAATGTTGGCTCCACGAGTTCCTTAATAGCCTTTATTTCATAACATCTGACCACCCCCACTCCCCAAATCCTTCTCTCTTTCCTTGAAGGGGCTGAGCTTCAAGAGCTACAGAAAATGATTGACAGCCTGCAGAACCCCCACCCCACCCCCCAATCCCGCGGTGGTGGTCTAGGTCCTGCTTTTGCAGTTTGATGCTGCATTTATACATTGCCTCTGGTAAGGCTGAAGTGCCTGGCGGGTCAGTGTGTTCCCTACTGCAGGGCAGGGTCTCAGAGGGACCAAAAGAGGTCGTTCTTGACAAGACTGGAGCTTAAAATAGTCAGGGCAACCTGATCCGAACACTCTCCACGTCCTGCCATGGAGTGTGAATGCCTAATTGCTAGAGAACATTCTCACTGGTACTGAATATGATTCAATCCTGTTACTGATTGCTGTGCATAATATAATCACTGCTTTCAGTGTTGCCTCGGGTTTAAGGGGAATCGTTGTTAGTTACACTTTCACACATGATTTTCTAAGAGATTCCTGGGTTTTGTTTGTTGTTTTTGGACCTACCAGGCTGTGCTCAGCCAGGGCTTACGCCTGGCTTTGAGTTCAGGGATCACTCTTGGCGAGGATCATGGGGACACTTTTGGTGGCCTACGATATGACTAGAGTTAGCAAGTTCGAGGAAAGAGCCTTAACCCCTCCCTGGACTGTGTCTTGGATCCCTAAGAGATTTATGTGCCTTTCAAATGAGAATTTTCTGAATCAATGGAATTGACTGAGTTAACTTTATAAATAAGCACACTTCTCTCTGGCTTATAGAAATTAAAAACTCTCTATATAAGACATGCTTATTGGATCATTTCTTCATAGCTGATATAAAAGTTAATTTGAATTACAAGACAATTATTCTAGGATAAATTCATTTTTTTATGGAAAAAGAATAGGTCAGACTGAGGGTCTCTGCTTACCCTCAAATTGTCAATATTAGTGAAGTTCCTGTGTGTGTGTGTGTGTGTGTGTGTGTGTGTGTGTGTGTGTGTGTGTGTGTGTGCAGGAAGCATTCTTCCCTCAGATTTTCTTTTCTAGAGCAACAGCAGAACCTTGATTTATAATGCAATTCAACAGGGCTATCTGCAGACTAGAGTGTTTTCATTTTCTTGACAGAGTTCCAGAACTGTAACTTACAGGATGTGAAAGGTCTGACTAATTAATCTTCACAAGAGCAACTCCTTAGCCTACTGGACTCTGAAACCAGAGGTGAGACTGACCATATTAGGAATTTGCATAGGCTAAGAAACAGAATCACCCTGAGCAAGAACTGGGTGATGAGGGGAGATAAAGTGATATGCATAATATGATAATAATATTGCAAACTAGAGTATTTAAAAGGAAAAGAAATATGGAAGAGAGGAAAGAAAAATGTCTATCACAGAAGCAGGCAGAAGAAAGAGCAGGAATTAATGGGAGGCAAATTGGAGAAAGTAGTAGCAGGAAACGTGCACTGGTGAAGGATGTTATACATTGTATGACTGAAACTCAATTATGAACAACTTTGTACTTGTAATCTCATGGTGATCCAATGACGTTATTTATGTATTTATTTTAAAAAAAGAAAAAGAAAGAGGGAAAAGAAAGGAAGGAAGAAGATGAAGAAAGAAAGAAGAAACAGAAAGAAAGAAACAGAGAGAGAGGGGCCAGGGAGATAGCATGGAGGTAAGGCGTTTGCCTTTCATGCAAAAGGTCATCGGTTCGAATCCCAGTGCCCCATATGGTCCCCCGTGCCTGCCAGGAGCAATTTCTGAGCATGGAGCCAGGAGTAACCCCTGAGCACTGCCGGGTGTGACCCCCCCAAAAAAAAAACAAAAAACAAACAAACAAAAAAAAACAGAGAGAGAAGGAAGGTAGAAGGGAGTAAGGGAGGGAGGGAGGGAGGAGCAGAACTCTCTTCCAGAAGTCCTTTTAGCCCTGTGGTTCTTGGTTTTCAGGTCACAGTTTGGGCTCCTAAGCTACTCTCACTCATTACTTGCAGGGGGTGGAAGATCTCATACTACAGTGTTCAGGGCAATAAATAGCATCAGGCATCAAACCCAGGGCTTTCTCCCAGGCCCCAGAAGTCATTTCTGGAATCCACCTACAATACTCATCTTGCTGTTCTCCCAAGGGCTCCTTTCCCTTTCCCCGGGACTTTCCTTGTCATGGCATGCACACACTCATATGCAGGTGTGAAATGCTACTATTGCATTTGCAAATGAACTCAGAGGAAAGCACACAGTGCTGCAGGAAGCAACATGTGCAAGGTCATTCATGCCCTGAATTATTTCTGGCCTCCTTACTTTTTGGGGGGAGCACACCTGGTAGTGCTCAAAGCTTATTCTTGGCTCTGTGCTCAGGGATCACTCCTGGTGGGGCTCTGGGGACCACATAGGATGCTGGGGAACCAAACTCAGGTCTGCAGCTTGTCTCTTTATTCCCTGTGCTGTTTCTCCAGCCCTCCCCACCCCATCTCCTCCTTAAAAAGTTCTTTAGGGTTTGTGTGTTTGGGATTTTTCAGCTAGTCCACAGCAGAGCAGAACCTAGCTATGTTTGACTCAGACCTCAGGCTGAGTGCCAGGCAACCGTATGGAAAAATAAAAGGGAACTCTGAAATTCTTCACGAACTTGAGGCAGGAGGAAAAGGCACCTTTTGTACAGTTCCCCCACTATTTATTTGCCAGTGTCTGTTATTTATTAGCTAGGTCAAGATATTTGTGGAACATAGCTAATGTGTCATAGTAGGTTAATTATTCATTTGCATTTAGGTAAATAGTTGGGTGGTACTATAGCTCTAATCAACCTCTCCGTTTAGTCAGAAGTTAGTAAGTCTCCTGTACTTTGTGTGCAGATAACATGCTAGCCTGCTGAGACCCAGCCCCGAAGAAGGCATGGGCCAGGGTTTACCAAAAAGAGGGTCCTACTGGGTGAACGCCAGGTCTCATGAGTCTTTTTTTTCAGTATTTCAAAAAGCTTGATGACAAAGAGAGTTGTGCCCCAACACTTAAAAGGTCAAGTCTCATCAACCTCCCCGCACCATTCTTTTTCAAAAACTAGAATAAATGAGAACTGAGTGATAGAACTGGAGCGAAAGCACAGCAGTAGGGTATTTGTCTTGCATGCTACTGACCTAGGATGAGTCTAGGTTTGATATCTTCCCTTGAACCTGGCAGGGGCAGTTTCTGAGAGCAGAAACCCCTGAACGCCACCAGGATTGAGCCCAAAACAAAAACAAAAGCAAAAAAGTGAGAAAAGGAGGGAATTTGATTTGGTTGACTTCTTCCCATTTATTAACTCCATGGACTAGGAATCATTTTACCATTTTTACAGATGAGGGATTAGATGTTCAGGATTAGATGTTCAGACAAGCTATGTAACATTCCCAGGGTAAGACAATGGTTGCAGCAAAAGTTCTATTTAGATAGTTTGATTCTACAGTGCTGCCCTGTAAACAGAACACAAATTTTATTTTTAGTTTTTTTTGTTTATTTGTTTTTTTTTGGTGATGCTCAGTGTTTACTCTAGGCTCTGCACTCAGGAATTACTCCTGAAGGTGTTCAGGGGACCACATGGGATGACAGTGATGGAACCCAGCTTGGTTGCATGCAAGATAGTCTTATCTCTCCAACTCAAACACACTATTTTTATTGTGATTCATTTAAAGGCCATGTATCAATAGGTGACATTAGTGATCATAATACATTTGTTTCCAGATAAGTGGGTGCAAAATTATGTTATAAAAAGAACAAAAAATAGTATAGCAAGGGGCAGGAGAGATAGCACAGTGTAAGGTGTTTGCCTTGCATTCAATCCAAAAAATTAATCCTGGTGATGTCAGCCCTAATAGTAGCATGCCTGAAGTTTTGGTCAGATTGCTATCTCTAAGAAGAGCCCTTGAGGATTTTGGTGAAGCCGGGTCACTGGCTGAGCAGGCTAATAATGGGTAATGGGTACAGTAGGCATGGCTTCAAAAAGGCCTGCCCTTTCTTCCCAAGACTGCCAACTTTCAGTTTCATGGCTTTAAAACACTATTTTAATGTAAGTAATACTATTAAGGATTGAACAAGTCACATATGAACAGAGCAGGGTCCAGAAGCTGAGTGAAAAACATAATGACTTGGAGTGAGAGGAGGAAAATGAGAGGAAATGTGTAAAGCTTGTACATAGATAGGGAGCACAGTGTTTCTATGTTTGTGGTCTGGACTGAATTGAAGTGCTTCTATTAGAATATTCTTCTCTTTGGTACCATTGTTTTAAGATGATAGTACACCCTTGAAGTGCATAGAAGAGGTATAGGTGGGGCCCAAGAGAGAGTCATGGGCTGAGTGCATCCTTTGCAAACAGAAGGCCCATGTTCAATCTCTGTCACCAGTAGGAACTATCCCCAAGCAGTGAACCACCAAGTGCAGCCCCAAACAGAAACAAACTAAAATAAATTAAAACAACAAGGCTTGAAATATCACTTTGTGATTTAGATCAGTGAATTTAAACATTCAGTGCTATCCTTCTTTTGTTTTTATTTTCTCCTTTGCATCCTCTGGGGGAGGAAGGACATCCACACCTGAGGATTTGGGGAATGTTAAAACATGTGACAATGAGGGGCCGGGCGGTGGCGCTGGAGATAAGGTGCCTGCGCTAACCTAGGTTGGACCACGGTTCGATCCCCAGTTCCCCATATGGTCCCCCGTGCCTGCCAGGAGTGACTTCTGAGTTAATGGCCAGGAGTAACCCCTGAGCTTCGCCGGGTGTGGCCCAAAAACCAAAAAAAAAAAAAAAAAAAAAAAAAAAAAAAAACATGTGACAATGAAACACTGAACAGATGACATCAAAGGCAATGCATGAGTCACACACACTCAGGTCCACATCCCAGGGCAGAACACAACCCACACATCCAGTTACAGAGGAGCTGTGCTGGGAACAAAGTGAACTACTGCAGGCTGGGAGGCTAGTTTTGTAGTATCACATAGGTGCAGTGTTTCCTATCCCCACTGGAAGATGTAGTTGATTCTCTTGAATACTTTTGTGACCTTCCAAAGGTCTGAAGCAACTACTTGGGGATAAGCTGGTGCTTCACTTGGTCCCTTTGATCAAGACAGGACTGGAAGACAAAGAACTATGGGAGTAGATAGGGAGGAGAACTTAGTGTGAACAATTTAAATCCTTGATTTCAACAGCTTTCAATGCAAAAACATGATAAAACCTTGATTTGAGGTCTGACATGCATCTTCATTCCTGTAACAGTTGACTTTCATTCTTAGGGTGCTTATATTTTGTCCTATAGTTATGGAGCATGGGTCCCTTTGTCTCCATTGTGGATTATCTAGTTCAACCTCAGTTCTCATTGCTCACTAGAATCATGTTGATGTTCCCCTGTCATGCTCAGACACACCCAGGTCCTTCCCCCCAATTAGAACTGTCTGCCTATCCATATTTAGGAGACCTTGTAAGCAGCAGTACTGACATTGCCTTGAATTCTTACTTACCTTTTTTGTGCTGTATGCTTATTCCTAAGCTGAGCCACACCAATGAAAAAGCAAGGCAAAAGGTAATTTTTTGAAATAGCTTCCCAAACTCCTTTGTCCAGAACTTTCTTTTTTTTCTCTCCTTTCCTTCCTCCTCTGATCTCTTTCCCTTCCTTCCTATCACTTTCCTTCACCTTCCCTTACCTCCCTTTAAATCTCTTCCTCTCCTCTCAATACTCAGTGGTGCTCAAGGGCTATTCCTTGCTCCACGTCAGGAGATACTGCCAGTAGTCAAGGTACCATAAAGTACTGATAATTGAAACCAAATCTCCCACATGCAAAACATGTGCTTTGCTGTTTGGCTCTCCTGCTCTTGTCAATGTATCTTCTTAGATATCCATTAAACCTGAATTCTTTTTTTTTTTTTTCTTTAGGCCACACCTGGTGACGCTCAGGAGTTACTCCTGGCTATTCACTCAGAAGTTGCTCCTGGCAGGCATGGGGGACCATATGGGGAACCGGGGGATCGAACCGCAGTCCGTCCTAGGTTAGCGCAGGCACCTTACCTCCAGCGCCACCGCCCGGCCCCCTAAACCTGAATTCTATAATCATTTTGTTTTTGTTTTTGTTTTTTGGGCCACACCCGGTGGTACTCAGGGGTGACTCCTGGCTGTCTGCTCAGAAATAGCTCATGGCAGGCACGAGGGACCATATGGGACACCGGGATTCGAACCAACCACCTTTGGTCCTGGATTGGCTGCTTGCAAGGCAAACGCCTCTGTGCTATCTCTCCAGGCCCTGAATTCTATAATCTTTATTGCCTTGCTTACTAAACTCTAATACTCGTTTGGGGCAAGAATATCATTATAATTTAACATGTATATTTCCTTCTCTAAGAAATATCATGAGATAAGTTTTATACGTTAGTCTTCAGGAGTTTTGGCTCTTGGTATGGAAAGCCAAATGCTTTCAAAACAAAACTAAATTCTTTCTATTTCAAATTACAAAACCTCATTATTCAAATTGAAAATTGACCTTAGACAAATAGGATCCAGTGTCTCATCAAAAAGGTCATACACCACGATCAAGTAGGATTCATTCCAGAGATGCAAGGATGGTTTAACATATACAAGTCAATGTAATACATTATATCAACAAAAAAATAAAAATCATATGATCATATCAATATGTACAGAGAAAGCATTTTACAAAGTCCAACACATGTTCATGATTAAAACTCTTAACAAGATGGAAATGAAAGGAACTTTTCTTAATATAGTTAAGACCATTTACTACAAGCCCACAGCAGTCATTATACTTAATGGGGAAAAAGTAAAAGCCTTTCCTCTAATATCTGGCATTTCTAGCCAACACAGTACTGGAAATACTTGTCACAACAATCAGGCAAGAAAAAGATATCAAGGGCATTAGGTAGGAAAGGAAAAAGTCAAGCTCTCACTGTTTGCAGATGACATGATAGATTTAGAAGATTTAGAAAATTTTAAAGACTACAAACAGTTTCTAAAAACAATAGCTGTGTTTAGCAAAGTGGCAGGCTACAAAATTAACATACAAATCCCATGTGATATTATATGCAAATAATAAAAATCAGGGGCCCGGGAGATAGCATGGAGGTAAGGCGTTTGCCTTTCATGCAAAAGGTCATCGGTTTGAATCCCGTGCCCCATATGGTCCCCCGTGCCTGCCAGGAGCAATTTCTGAGCATGGAGCCAGGAGTAACCCATGAGCACTGCCGGGGTTGACCCAAAAACCAAAAAAAAAAAAAAAAAAAAAAAAAAAAAA
>PVKC010003662.1:0-23753 GCA_004027635.1 Crocidura indochinensis | reverse complement strand
CTAAAGCAATTCTTAGGAAAAAGAAGGCAGGAGGCATCAATTTCCCCAACTTTAAATAGTTCTGTAAAGCAATGGTCATTAAAACAGCATGGTATTGGAATAAAAACAATCCCCTCGGGGCCCGGGAGATAGCATGAAGGTAAGGTGTTTGCCTTTCATGCAAAAGGTCATCGGTTCAAATCCCGGTGCCCCCATATGGTCCCCCGTGCCTGCCAGGAGCAATTTCTGAGCATGGAGCCAGGAGTAACCCCTGAGCGCTGTCGGGTGTGACCCAAAAACCAAAAAAAACAAAAAACAAAAAACAATCCCCTCATATCAATGGAATCGACTTGAATATTCAGAGACTGACCTCCAGACATACAATCAATTAATCATTGATAATGGGTCAATAAATACAAAGTGGAGCCTTTTTAAAAAGTGGTGTTGGATTAACTGATCAACTACATGCAAAAAAGTGAACTCAGCCCTCTCTTTAAAACCATGCACAAAAGGGCTGGAGTGGTGGTACAGAGGTAGGGCTTTTGCCTTGCACGTGGGTGACCTAAGACAGATCATGGTTCGAATCCCCGGCATTCCATATGGTCCCCTGAGCCAGGAGAGATTTCTGAGCATAGAGCCAGGAGTAACCCCAGAGCATCACCAGGTGTGGCCCAAAAACAAAAAACAAAAACAAAAACAAAAACATGCACAAAGGTCAAATCAAAATGGATTAAAGACCTTGATATCAGATCTGAAACTATAAGGTACATAGAGGAAAATGTAGGGAAAAACACTCCATGACATTGAAACTAAAGGCATCTTCAAGGAGGAAACACCACTGTCCAAGCAAGTGAAAGTAAAGATAAACAAATGAGTCTACATTAAACTGAGAATTCTGTACTTCAAAGGAAAGAGTGACTAGGATACAAAGACTACTTATGGATTGGAAGAAACTATTGACCCAATACCAATCAGATACGGACGGGGTTAATATACAAGACACTGGGAGAATTTAGCAAGAAGAAAACAAACATTTAACCCTCTAAAAAAAATCAAAAGAAAAAACAAACATTTCCTTAAAGAAGAAATACAGATGACAAAAAGGCACATGAAAAAATGTTCCACATCTCTCATCTTCAGGGAAACGCAAATCAAAACAATGAGGTTTCATTTCACACCACAGAGATTGGCATACATCTCTCTCTCTCTCTCTCTCTCTCTCTCTCTCTCTCTCTCTCTCTCACACACACACACACACACACAAGATCAACAGTGTTGGCATGGATACAGGTAGGAATGCCATATAGTCCAGTCTTTCTGGAAAACAGTATGTATATTCCTGAAAAAAATGGAAATTAAGCTTCCATATGATTCAGCAGTACAACTCCTAAAAAGATACCTGACAAACAAAAAAACATGATACAAAAATGGCCTCTGCACTCCTATGTTCATCGCAGCATTATTTAGAATAGTCAGTATCTGGGGGGCCGGGCGGTGGCGCTGGAGATAAGGTGCCTGCACTAACCTAGAACGGACCACGGTTCGATCCCCCGGTTCCCCATATGGTCCCCCGTGCCTGCCAGGAGCGACCTCTGAGCGAATAGCCAGGAGTAACCCCTGAGCGTCGCCGGGTGTGCCCCCCCCCAAAAAAAAAGAATAGTCAGTATCTGGAAGCAACCCAGATGCCAGTCAACAGATGAGCAGCTAAAGAAACTATGATATTTTTATATAATGGAATATTATGCAGTGTTAGAAAAAAATCAAGTCATGAAATCCACTTATACATGGATGGATATGGAGAGTATTATGCTGAGTGAAATTAGTTAGAAGAAGAAGGATAAGCATAGAATAATTTCACTCATTTGTGGGATATAAGAAAAATAAAAGACAGTATGGTAATAATATCCAGAGACAAGAGAAATGAGGTTCAGGAGGACCGGTTCATGGTAGGACAAAGAGCAGATAGTGTAGTTAGAGTAGAGAGGGTCTACTATGACAATAATAGTTGGAACTGATCATGCTGGACAAAAACTGGGTGTTTAATGGAGATAAAGTGACATTCATGGCATCCCTTCATTAACAAAAGTCCAAACCTGAGTTTCAAAAAAGAAAAGAGAGAAAGAGAGAAGTAAAATGCCTGCCTGGAGGCAGGTAGGGTAGGATGGGTAGGAGAGAAACTAGGGACTTTGGTGGCTGGAAATGTGCACTGGTGAATGTTGTTGTACATTGTATGACTGTAACTTAATCATGAACAATTTTATCCGTGAATAAAACTGTGTTATAAATAACCTTGTAACAATGGTATTCAAATAAAAATTTTTTTTTAAAAATTGGCTTCAGAGGCTGGAGCTATTGCTCCAGTACAGTAGCTTAATAAAAATTGAGAGAGAAAGTTAAAAATTAAATAAAACTAGTATTAGATTATCCAATATGGTAACATCATGTGACTATTTCATTTCATCTGAGTTTACATTTATTTGATAAAGATGAATTAAGATAGAAAATTCAGGGTCCTAGGAACCAGAGCCAGAACCAGAGCCATAGCCTACAGCAGGAAGATCATTTGCCTTACATGTGACTAACCTGCATTCAACCTCATATAATCTATATAGACTATCCCTTATGGATCCCTGAGCCTGCTAGGAGTGATTCCTAAATACATAACCAAGAATACAGCAAGTCTGGGGGCCGAGCGGTGGCGCTGGAGGTAAGGTGCCTGCCTGTGCTAACCTAGGACTGGACCACGGTTCGATCCCTCGGTTTCCCATAAGGTCCCCCAAGCCAGGAGCGACTTCTGAGCAGATAGCCAGGAGTAACCCTTGAGCATCACTGGGTGTGGCCCAAAAACCAAAAAAAAAAAAAAAAAAAAAAAAAAAAGAATACGGTAAGCCCTGAGCATTGTTGGGTGTGCCTCTATTCAAATAAAGAAAAAAATTGTTAGAGACACAGTACAAAGGTTAATGTACTTGCTTATGCTTAAGCAAGTACATTATGGTTTGATCTCTAGCACTGTCTATGGTTCCTTGAGCACCATCAGTTAGGGCCTCTGAACACAGATCCAGGAGATCAAAAATTCAGTTCTTCAATTATAGTGGTTCAATGTGCTCAATGGGGTCATGAATGCTGGTTCCTCCATTGGAAGGTGAATCATAGAACCTTTACATATCACAGAACATTTCATGGGATGATGCCAGCCTTGTGTGCTCCCCTTTCCCAAGGCTATTGAATCATGAGACCACAGGGCATCAATTAAAGAAAGGGATGAGGGCCGAAGGGGATGAGCAAGAATCTATTGAGACCTAAAAATGTTCTGTTACTGCAGTCACTCTGAAGAAAGGATTGAGTTTAGCATCAGAAGCATCTGCTTTTAATAGGATCTTTCCCCTTTCTCCTCCCATGTGGTTGGCAGGACAACATTTTTGATGGTTGGAAATGCTGTTGCTTGCCAGTCTGTCATGGATGGCATGTAAACTGGGTTGCTCCCCTGGAAAACTCTCTCAGGAAGAGCATTTTTGCTTCACAGCTCAGCCTGTCACAGCCACTTGATCCATGGAAGCCCCAGGTGCATCTAGAGACATTTGTGTGCCTGCATATGATGTATCTTGGGAGGAGAGGTAAAGGGGGTGGTCATGCCACCTATTCTCTAGTTGATTTAAAATTTGCAATGATCCTCAGAGTTTTAAAGCACATAATCTTGGTTGACTTCTCATCATTTACATGGTAGAAATACTCATGCCTCCATAGGTCAGCTCCTAATCAATTGCTCAGCAGGCTGATTGGGGTAACAGCTTCTTTGCTTACAGCTGTTAGAGTAAAACATTACTTGGTCTCTACAATCGAATAAGTCATCACAATAGCCATCTGGTCACTAGATGGGATTAACTACTGAGCTTTGACTCTGTTTCCAATACATATCATAGAGTTGAACTGAATCCTGGCAATTCTGATTTTTTCTAGCACCAAACAGGTAATTCTGATTTTTCCTAGCACCAAACAGGTGACCTGTCTTTTGCAACTGAAGAGCTGGTCCAGGAAACCAGAGATTATATTTATGTAGGGTCTAGGAGCCAGGGTCATTATATTAATTATATGCCACTGCAGAATTAAAAAATAAGCAACATTCTGTTTACTATATGTTCTGAGGATCAGGAGCCTAGGAATAGCTCAGCTAGGTAGTTGTGGCTTTATCTGTGAAAAGGGAATCTCCAAATGTTTTTAAATTTATTACTTTATTTTCTATTGACCCATGAATTAGTTGATAGCATCTTATTTAGACTATATTTTGATACTTTTCAGGTTTCTTTCTGCACTTCAGTAGATTTATTAATAGTACAGGTTCTAATATGCCATTTGTGACCATTATTTATTTGATAATTCAAGCCTCTTCATGATTTCTTTCTCAGGGTTTTTCCCAATATGGCAGACAGTCTTCCCCAGAGAAAGCAATTCAGGAAGCAAAAAGAGGAATAACCCATGGTAGAAGACCTAATCTTTTTATAACCTAAAACCAGAAAGTTCCAGTTATCATGTCCGTTGTAGTTTAGTCATTAGAGTGAGTTCACTCACACTCAAGAGAGGAATTTGTCAACAGACCTATAAAAACCACTTTAGAAGCAAGCCATCATCTTTTGGGGGGAAGAGAACTACACACCCCAGTACACAGTGCTTACTTCTGGCTTTGCACTCAAAGAACACTTCTGGTGAGCTTGGGGAACCATCATATACGGTGCTAGAGATTGAATCCAGGTCAGCATGTGTAAGGCAAAGGCCCTACCTGCTGTACTATTACCCCAGCCCCAAGTTTGGATATTTAAACTTCAAAACTTCACTCCAGCCCCAAGCCTGGATATTTAGACTTCAAAATTTTCAATTAAATGTTTTTTATATTGCAAAACTAAATCAAGTAATGCCAGCATCACTTCAATTAATGTTTTACATTTCTACCTCTCTTAGCTATAAGACAGTCATTCTTGGCCCATATCTTGACTCTAATAGACTCAAAAAACAAAGTTCACCTATCACTACTGGATCTGGTTTCAGGTGGGTACAATTTCCCCTACTGACTGAATCCATTTCAACTCTAGGGACTGTTTAAAGTCAGTACAGGGCCTGGAAGAATAAACTCGGCATCTAATAGACATGTCACTCTACCCAAAGTGCATGTAGTGCCACAATAATTAGAGTAAGCAGTAAGTCTCGAGAGTGATGTAGAGTATGTGGAAACCCACATGCAGAGTTGTAATATTGGTTTTAAGTTGTTATGCAAAATTGAAATACAATGATGTGACAAAGGACAAAATTTTAAGGTTTCTCTTCTTGAGAACTTTTGAGTAAGTTTTCTTTTTTTTATTACAAATAAAAAACACCATTGGTGGGGCCGGGCGGTGGCGCTGGAGGTAAGGTGCCTGCCTTGCCTGCGCTAACCTAGGACAGACCGAGGTTCGATCCCCCGGTTCCCCATATGGTCCCCCGTGAGCGACTTCTGAGCGCATAGCCAGGAGTAACCCCTGAGCGTCACTGGGTGTGGCCCAAAAACCAAAAAAAAAAAAAAAAAAAAAACCAAAAAAATCACCATTGGCGTTATAATCTTCTGAAACTGCTTACTGTACAATGAAATCTTAAGTACCCTTCATTTGTAGAGACTTAGGTTGGTAGGAAGAGGAGAAGGACTGGGGAGCTTCATGAGCCAGATTCCTGGCACTGTACGTCCCATCCCACCTTCAAATATTGTCAGAAATATCTCTCAGAGGTCCCTGAACCTGACTGAGTGAGGGCTTAGTGGTCCCTGTTGATAAGGTACTGTGAGACCTTAGCATTGAACCCTGTGTTTTAGTTGTCAGAGTACCATCAAGAATGGCCCCGGGCTTCCTGAGCACTACTTGGGAAGTAAATCTTTGGCCTCAAATAAGATGATTACATTTAACCTTCAAGGTTATAAATCAAGATGTATCTCCTACACAAATAATCCACTCAATAGTATTTGCGGATATAGACAACTATCTTTATCCTGTGTAGAAGTCTATTGTACATGTGGACGCAGTACAGCATTGTTATGTTTGTTGTTTAGTTTTTATTTTGGGATTTGTGCTGTTCCCCTGGAGAACATTTCTGGAAGATGGACAATCATTTCCAGTTATGAGTAACAGCCCTGACACTCTAGAATTTAATATTCAGGTAAGATAGTTACCCCCACTTGCTGCAGAGAAAACTGAAAGCAAACTGTAAAAGACAATGTTATTGAGTCCATATGTCAGATTTTGAATATCCAGAGATGAGTCATTTGTAAGATAAGTGGAGCATTTGGTGTCACATGTGAGTTGAGTTGTCTATTTACAACAGAGAATGATGGTCTCAAATGGTTTCTGCCTTGGCTGTAGACTCAGCTGAAGTTCTCATGACCAGCTGTGATCTGGGAGATCTGCCTTCCCTCTTCACTCCTCTCAGCCAAACTGCCTACTTGACAGGCTCCAGGAGTGAGACCCTTGACATTTTGAGGATCTGTGCCTGGAAAAGAATTCTTCCAGCGAGACAATTTCTTCTAATTATGTTCCTGCCCCTATTATGTATGCAATTTTACTATTTGGGAGGGGGTAATTGGGGCCACACATGATGGCACTCAGGAGTCACTCCTGGATCTACACTCAGAAATCGCTCCTGGCAGACTTAGGGAACCATCAGACTCAGAATCATATGCCAGGGATTGAACCTGAGTTGGCCACATGCAAGACAAATGACCTACCTATTGTGCAATTGCTCCAGTCCCTTCATTTTCATTTTTAATAGGAAATACAGATTAATATTTTTTCTCTTTATTAAAAAATGTTTAAAGGGAGGGATACACCTGAGGTGCCCAGTGCTTACTCCTGGCTCTGTGCTCAGGGATCACTCTGAGCAAGCTCAGGGATCATAAATGTTGCCAGAGGTCAAAGCCAGGGATAGAACCTGGATCAGCCCTGTGCAAGGCAAGAACCCTTAGCACTACACTATTATTTCTCTGGCTCTGGGAATATAAACATATATTAAGAACAACATGAGGGGCCCAGGAGATAGCATGGGGGTAAGGCGTTTACCTTTCATGCAAAAGGTCATCAGTTTGAATCCCGGTGCCCCATATGGTCCCCCGTACCTGCCAGGAGCAATTTCTGAACATGGAGCCAGGAGTAACCCCTGAGCACTGCCGGGTGTGACCCCCCCCCCAAAAAAAACCCAACATGAGGGGCCAGAGAGATAGCACAGCAGTGTTTGCCTTGCAAGCAGCTGACCCAGGGCCTAAGGAGGTTGGTTCGAATCCTGATGTCCCATATGGTCCCCATGCCTGCCAGGAGCTATTTCTGAGCAGATAGCTAGGAGTAACCCCCTAGCATCGCTGAATGTGGCCCCCCCCCAAAAAAAATTATAAAACAAGAAAAACATGAAGATCAGTTATATATTTAATTCAAAGTAATTTGGAAGTGATGTGCTGGGGAGGGGGACAGGGTATAGATTGACAGCTCTTGGGGTTAGTTGTGAGAGCTATCTTGTTTGCTTTTGTATAGGTCCCAAATTTTCATGTTGAAAGGTTTCTAAAAATAAAGCAGCAAACAAGAATGGTTTAAAATATTAACCAAGAGCACAGGTGTGAAGATGTTGCCTTTTATGTTTCCAACCCAGGTTCAATCCTCAGATTTCTATGTTGCTTTCCAAGCCCCACCAAGAGTAAGCACTAAGCACAGAGCCAGGAGTAAACCCTGAGCATAGCAAGATGTGTCCTTCCCTGCCCCTCTCCCAAATAAAATCAATTGACAAGAGACAGCTCAACAGGCTGAGTATATGCTTTGCATTTGGGAAACATGATTTGGATCCCCAACACCACATGGTCTCCAGAGAAATACTGTGAATGACTCCCAGGCACCCTGGAGTAGTCCCCAGGACCACTGGCTTTAGTTCCAAAATGAAAATGCAAAAAAACTTAAAATGTTCAAGGAGGAGTTGGAACCAGAAATGTTACTCTGATTTTTATGGACTGTTGACAGGACAAATTTTTTAAAACATATTTTTATCTTCTCCCCTGGAATTATCCTTAAGGATTCTCCATGAATGGAAGGCTTTATTTGTTTTAGTTATGCCTCTGTAGGCTGAATGACTGCAACTTCAAGGTAGCCCCTGGAGAGCTGGTGGGCATGCAGCCGCTAATGGAAATTGTCCTGAACAATCATCACCTGACCATAGAGAGCTCCCAAGAACAGTAAGGCACACTGGAAAAAAATACACAGGTCTTCTTGGATGCAGTCCCTATGAGGGCAGTGCCAGGAAGCGCCTGTCTAGAAGCTGGCTGAGAGCCACACCTGTCCACAGCCTAGGGGGTGGTGGGGACACAACTGTCACAGGGAGCAGCAGTCATAAAAACTGCCATGAAAGTCACCGCCAAGGATTTTCTTTTGTGGTAAAGCCCATTCTTGCTATATCCATTTCTTTGCATTTTAAAAATAGAACAAAGGCTATGAAGCTCATTGAAACTCAGTGAAACCAATACACCAACTGGCTGCCTTTCCTTTGAGTCACACATATAGGACTGAAGGGGGGCAGGGCACAGGGTAGGATAGAGCCCCCTGGGAGACTCCTACCTGGTCTCTGGGTTTCAGCACTCCCCTAGCAAGGTGCAGAAGCCAGCACTTTTGCCTCTGAAGCTATTAAAGATCTCTGAGATCTCAAAGTCATTCATACTAAGTCTATGATCACAGTCTGAAATGCATCTGCATGCATCTGGGAAGCAGGCAGAGGTCTATGCACAAAAACACTGGCTGATTCTTTATTAAAGAGCCTCCTTTGCAGAAGTAAATTTTCCTACATACTTGTAACAGACACCTCTACCTCTGAGATTGTCTCCCTTACTCATCATAGAGCCCACATCATCCCAGGGACCGTGGCCCTTGCTGCTGAAACTCCTCAGTATTTTCCTGATCTCTTCCAAGCTGGTCCTTTGGCAGCCTTGATGCTTCCATCCCTTCTCCTTCACCTTTTTAGGCACCCCTGCCAGTTCCCTAAATGTGTTATCCTTCTAGGTTCAGTTCTGGGCTGTAGTTTTTACTTCACTAACTCTGACACTTTGTGCCTCTGAGAATGCTTCCCTCCCCCATTTAAAAATATTATATTTACCACTGAATTCAAATAAAGAAAATTACTTTAATATAAAGGATAAAACACTTTATCCAGGAATGGAGCAATAGTATAGTGGATAGGGCATTTGCCTTCCAGGCTTCTGACTCAGGCTCAACCCCAGCATCCCATATGGTTCCCTTAGCCCACCAGGAGTGATTCCTGAATACAGAGTCAGGAGTAAGTAAGTCCTGGACACCAGGTATGACCCCAAAACAAAACAATACAAACAGAAGAAATAATCTACTGTTGCAATTCAGCCCTTGATGGGGCTGGAAGGGGGTGGGATGGAGGTTTATTCAAGTTAAATTTTTTTTCTCCTCTCTCACCCCTTGATTTAAAAATAAACCGAAGGGAAGAAGCTATTTAACAGGTTGGGGTGCACACTTTGCAATGGGATAATCCTGGGTTCAATACTTGAGCAGCTATTCCCTGAGCACTACTGGGAATGAGCCAGAAGTAGCCCTTAAGTACCAGATATAATTTCCTCAAACCAAAATAAAGTAATTAAATTAATTTGTTAATTTAATCTTTTTTTAAACACATATCTGAGGCCAGAGTGATAGGATATTTGCCTTGCACACCGCCAACCTGGGTTCAATTCCTGGCATCCCATATGATCCTCTAAGCCTGCCAGGAGTAATTTTTGAGTGCAGAGCCAGGTACAACCCCTGAGTGCCACCAGATGTGACCCCAAAACCAAAAAAGTGCACTTCATTCTCCTAAGTAATGCAAAAATTTTACACACACTTGTTACACACACTTCAGGCTGAAGACATCTCTTATTAATGTTGGTGCCATTTTGGTACAATGGCTGCAAAATCAGCACCTCTGGTGCAAATCTCAGTTCTTATCAGGGTTCTATAGACTCCACAGACTTGTTCAGAAACCACTGACCCCAACTAAACTCACTGTAATCCCCTTACATTTGCTTTTCCTTCCACAATCCCTAAACAACAGCTGCCCAGTCACACAAACCAAATAAAGTTATGCGCCATCTTTATCTTATCCCACAACCAGAGAGCAAGGTTTACTATCCTACTATTTTATTATTTCTCATTTACCTACTTTTCTCCAACCCTCGTTGAGGTCATTGTCTGAGCTATGATTATGGCCTCCAGTTGGGTCACTTGGTTCCCAAGTCTGATCCCGGATGTAGCTCTGATGACCACCAGTACTATCAGGTCCCAACAGCACAGCACTGTTGAGCAAATATCCATAGGCATTGGGCAATATTGGCATTTGTACTACCTGTAGGTAAGGATGAGCTTCATCTGGTCCAGCTGTACTACCCATTCTCTGAACTTTTCGACCTCTATCTCTAAAACTCCAGGGTCTGAGAGACAATAAAAAGATTAAGGCACTTGCCTAGCATGTAGCTTTGGCCACAACGATGGTTCAAATCCTGGCACTGCATATGACAGCCAGGTATGGTGTGCACCCCGCTTCCCCCCCCCAAAAAAAAACAAACCACAAACAAGCAAACCTCCAAAGTAAAAATGATTAATTAGCTCCAGACTTAGAAAATTGTGTCCCAGGAGCCTAGAAACTCCCCAGAGGCATCTTTTTGAGCTGAGTACCTGGCCTGTAGCCTTCCCCACATTACCAACACTTGGCTTTGGTCTGTTGAGAAATTACAGCCACTAGATAAGATTTCATTTGATGATAGGTTCCTGAGGATAAAACAAATCTGGAAATGTATGCCTGGATTAGCGATTATTAAACCTAAGAAAGAGGCTGCAAGCTGTCTTAGAAGCTGGCTCCCTCCCTGTCTTGCCAGTCAATTCTTTCTTCCTTTGTCCAACCCTCTTCCTGGCAGCCACACCCTCTGGAGATAGTTTACTTACACTAGTTTGATCAGGTTACATCAGGTGGCAGTTCTTTTTGTTTCCCAACAGGAAACTGGCCCGCCTAAGGTGCTGTGAGCCTTTCTTGTTGTAGCATCTCCTATAAGATTTGTCACTGTCCAAGCATAAGAGCTTTCCCTGAGACTGAGGTCTAGGCCCCTAGTCTCTCTCTCCCCCACCCTCTTTCCCTCTCTCTCTCTCTCCCTCTATCTCCTCCCCCACCCCCACCTCCACCCCCAGCCTGGAAACACTCGCCTCTATCCATATCTTTTAGGCCTCACAGTGGCCCCTCAGCAAACACCTATTTCAGGAAGCACCAGTGAATTAAAATTGGACCAAAGATGTGAAGAAGGGCTAAATTCAGCATTAGAAGTTAGAAACCCTTTTTGGTTCGGGATCACTTAAAATTTTAAGAACACCTACCCTCAATCTTTTCTTATAGGATAAGAGGGTGAAACCATCAAAAACCCTTATTTGTAGTTACACTGGAAGTGCAACTCTGGGCACCAGTCTAGGAAGATATTCATTGACCATGTGTAGTGTCTGCCAGCCTGTACCCAACTCTTCCCAAATATGTGCTTTCCTGTTCTTTGTATTTTCCCATAAAAAATTACTTCTTATGACCATTCAGCCAAGATGGTTTTGGGAAAAATGAGTTTGCCATCTTGGTTTGGTAACCTTCCAAATAAACCTACTTCTATCATTTGAATGTTGGTGTTCAAATAGTAATCTACCTGTCTTGGGTTCAATAAGAGAATGAATGAACAAATCATAACTGTTAGACAAACAGGCCATTGAATAATAAATTCAAACTGAGAGATATGCTTTAACTTTTAAAAAGTATGAAGATGTAAGGGATTAATACTGAGGTTCAGACAAATGTGTTGCATGTGACTGACTCCAGCTCAATCCTTATCACCACATGGTTCCCGCAAGCACCACTGGCCTTGGTTGGCTGAGAATTTTTGAGAGGATCGCCCCTGAGAATAGTTTAAGAGCTCCACCTCCAAAAAGTGGAAGAAGATATAGGTAAGATAAACTTTAGTTTTTACTTCCTTAGATGAGTAAAGCCTCTAACTGAAGTATGTATTTTAGATGTAACAAGATGGGGACTTAAATCTGAGTGCATTAGGAACATTTTCCTAAAAGTCAAGATAAAACTTGGAAAGTTCCACTTTTCAAAAGCAGATAAATATTAGCACCCAAGCAAAGGTGGTTTGGGGTCTTGCATTTTGTTTGTTTGACTTTGGGTTTGTGGCCACAACGCAGTGCTGGGAGAGTTAGAAGCTACTCCCAGCTCAGGGCTAGGGGTGACCCAACATTGGTAAGGGGACCCTGCTACACTGGAACTTGAGCCTGGGCTTCCTGTGGACAAAGAATGTGCTCACTCCTGGATGCCTTCTCCTGAGCCCAGGATTTGTTTTCAGATGAGGAGTTTCAGTCTCCCGAAACACCTGCAGAATGGACTTTTCCCTCCTCTATCTGTGAGCTACTGAAAAGATGTGTGCCTGGACACTCAGCTTTCCCCAGGCTGCAGACCTGCAAGTACTCTCCCATTGGGAGCAGAGTCTGTTTCTGGAGACCATGTTCTGTGGGGCTGCATGTCACAGGTCCTCTTGGGTTGCTCAACATCAGTAAGGGGAATCTCCATAAAGGTTTCAGCCAAACTTAACTGGACTTCCAGGAAACTAGTTTCAAAGAAGTGCCAAGATCCTGGATCTGCTGAGGTGTCCCTGCAATGCAGTGATGTCCCTTAACAGTGCAGAAATCCTTTCTGGTGCTTTGGAAGCATCTGGAGGTGCTGACAGAGCCCTGGGGCTCACTGAAGCTGAAAGGCCAGAACATTCACATAGTCTCTATCCACAAGTATTTCTCAGAGCTCTACAGGTGAGTTGCAGAGATGGAAATCAGTGCCAAGTGGAACTTGACATTTGGCAAATTGCTGCCAGGAAAAAATTGTCCATAATTTCGAGTACGCCTGAGCCTCACTGAACCTGGAAGAAGTGGGGCAGCCTCCTTTTCCAAGGGCTTTTGTCTGGCAGTGTGGAGTTCTGACATGACAACATTGGTCATCAACAACTGAAACTGCGATTGCCCCTGGTGCTACCACCACGATTTTTAGTGAAGGTCCCAGAAACAACTGAGGGGAGTGGTGGGTATGCAAACCCAACTCTCTCCCCAGTAGAATCCCAGTGAAGCATTTCTGAGAGTTTCATGCTTTATAGCCTGAGTGTGATGTATGCAACAAAAAATCCGAAGTCTGTAGGGTGGGGGGTTAGAGTTGTTCAAATCCTGTCTGGGTCAAACCTAGTAGGCAGAAAAGCTCTTGCTGTTGTTACCAAATAAGCTTTTTCTTAACACCACCCAGCCCTCAGGTGTTCACTGAGTTCCTAGTTCACATTGTTTTTCTGTCCCAGAAATCTATTAGGGTTCACTTTCCTGAGAGCTAAGAAATGAGACTTCACTATTTGGGGTAGGAAAGCAAAAATGTGAATGTGCTCATGGATAAAGCCCTCCAGAGTGAATACTGACAATAACAGCAGCAACTGTGATCTGTGGTGAACCGGGTGTTTGTACGCAACAGGAACACAAATAATTGCCAGATAATTTGATGGGGGAGGGAGATATTTACTGAGCTTGTCTCTCTTTAATAGGATGAACATTCTTTTTTTTTTGGTTTTTGGGTCACACCCGGCAGTGCTCAGGGGTTACTCCTGGCTCCATGCTCAGAAATTGCTCCTGGCATGCACGGGGGACCATATGGGGCACCGGGATTCAAACCGATGACCTTTTGCATGAAAGGTAAACGCCTTACCTCCATGCTATCTCCCGGGCCCCCAGGATGAACATTCTTTACCCTAGCATGAAAGCCTTAGTGAGGCAGATAAGAAAAGAAGATGAATTTGAAGGACCGATTATGAGTAGCTAGTTTGTTCTTCCCCCACGGGGAGCTTCAGAAATTGAAATTAAAACCCAGCAGGTATGCAGAAGCTATTTTGAATTTGGATCTGAAATTTTGCTTTGTGGCATTGTTGGCATGTCAGCCTACAGAGATGACAAAGTTTTATTTCTTTTCTTTTCTTTTCTTAAGAAGTTGGGTGTAAATTGAAAGCACTCAGGGGGAGCTAAGACATTAAAATCATTTAGAGCTTTGGTCAAGCATGTCATGTCTTCATTCACTAAATCTAGATTATCATCTTGTTGTTTTCCTTAAATTAAAGAAAAGGGAAAGACAAGAATAGGACATATAATTCCCAGCATCGCCAGTCAAGCTGTCCCACATGAACATAAAACTTTTGAAACAACTTGTGACTTTTTCTGAGGATGAGACAGTGCATTTAATGTCACTTATTAGTCCACCTGCATACTCTAGACCTACTGTGGAAAGAGATGGTTGTCATCCTATCATACACCTCTGGCTTCATTTAAAACATTGTTGCTTTAGGCTGCATACCTGTAAGTGGATGCAGTGCAGGTCTTGGGGGGAGAAAGCTGTGTGAGCAGAGGCCATGACACCTCATAGTAGGGCATCACCAGTGTCACCAGAACATGGGGTGTGGTTGAGCTCCAGTTACAGAACATTTCAAGAAACAAAGAACCTGTTATTCATGCTGTGTTTGCTGCCTCCTGGAGCCTACTTCTAGTTCTTGGAGCAATTCCACCAGTGTATGACAGGTGTGACCATTGGATGTGACTATCTGATGTTTGTCTGGGCTGTTGTTCTTATGCCCTTGCTCCAGGCTGAGGGCAAATGTAAGCTGTGTTATGAACTGCCAAGGATGGAAGCTTAGCTAAAGCCTTTAGTCCAGGGACTGGTAGGAGTGCAGAAGAGGGAGAAGGATTATTTTCTACGGTGATTAAGTTGACATTACCAAAACTACTTTGGCTAGATTTCACTGGCCAATTATAAATTCCTGTCCAGATTCTGCTCATTAAAGTCTTTTAAACTAAATCCTTACAGTAAGGATGTGCTGTGGTTTGCAAAGCTTTTGCCCTTTGCCCTTAGAGGAGGGGAGAAATTGAGGGGTCACACTCAGTGGTTCTGGGGTACTCCTAGTTCTGTGTTACATCACCTTTGATGTGGTGTTGCTGGAAGGATCATGCAGTGTCAGAGAATGAATCTAAATCACCCAATCAATACCTGAGCTCCAGTCTTGTCTCCGCCCGGAGCTTGCCTTTTGAGATGATTCAATTGGTGGTGAGATCTTATCCTAGATTAACGTCCCTCAGCACAAGTGATAGAGCCGATGCGTGCCAGAGGTGTCTTTCACTGTGGTTTTTGAACTTAATCTTCCAGCGGAGGAGATAGTACAGCAGGTAGGACACTTGACTTCCGTGTGGCCAACCCATATTTGATCTCTGGCACCACATAAGGCCCCTTGAGTCCTGCCAGGAATGATCGTAAAGGGCCTCCAGATGTGACTCCCTCTCAAAAAATATAAAACATTTTAGTCTACCCGAGACCTCTGTGGGACTGGGTACTGTGAAGAAGGGGACAGAATTTGAAATCCCACCCAAAAACTTTATTTCAACAGCCAGACTAGATAGGGCTGTTTTCCATCCCAAGACCATCATTCAAAGTAAAGATTAGGGGCCTGGGAGATAGCATGGAGGTAAGGCGTTTGCCTTTCATGCAAAAGGTCATCGGTTCGAATCCCGGTGCCCCATATGGTCCCCCGTGCCTGCCAGGAGCAATTTCTGAGCATGGAGCCAGGAGTAACTCCTGAGCACTGCCGGGTGTGACCCAAAAACAAAACAAAACAAAAAAAACCAAAACAAAGTAAAGATTAGTTGTCTGGGGAATGGGGTCTCTCACAGAGTGTGGAGACTCTTGTTTTTTTCCTTGGGGTCTCTTCTTCCTTGGGGTCTCTTCTTCCTGTGGCCAACTCCCAGAGTCTCCATTCATACCTACAGAAAAGGAATCCTGGATAGTTTACTTCTTCACTTCTTCTTATCCACAACTTCTGAATATCTATCTGTCAAGGAATATCTTGAAAACATGGTGGCCACACCCAGGTTCCTTGCTAGTTCTTGAGAATCCTGAGCCCTTTGATAAGTGGATCAGATATTCCCATTCACCACATGTCTTTTCCTAATTAGAGATTCAGTTCACATTCATCTTTGACATTAGGTGATTTTTTGAGGTTTTGTTGTCTTGTTTTGTTTTGTTTGTATTAGGACTACACTCAGTGATACACAAGGGCTTCTCTTAGCTCTATGATCTGGGTTACTCCTGGCAGTATTCAGGGACCATGCATTGCTGGGGTTCGAACCTGGGCTTCCCTCATGCAAAGCATACACTCAACCTTTTGAAATATCTCTCAGGCCCCACTAAAGTGATTTTGAATATGGTTGATTAATTCTCTTCGAGATCTAAGGTTAGCAGTCTCCAAAGTAGAATGCTGGCAGCTCAAGGGTATGGGAGGAAAAGATTGAACTTTCTGTCAGATTAAGACTATAAGAGATTGTCCCTCTCTACATAGAGGTGCCCTAAAGTGAGACAGGAGGTGAAGTGAATGGCAGGAAAGCAGCAATGACCTAACATGCCAACCTATGGTCACCTTCTGTGGTTACAAAGGACACACTAGGAGAACCTGCTCAGCACTACATCCCTGTGCCTTCCCATTGAACCACCTACCTAGTCAGTACAGAATCACCAGGAGGAAACTTCTGGGCCTCCTAAGCACACACCACAACCTGTCACTACCCTCAAAAGTATGGCTTAATCACATCTGATAAGAAATTATACCACAAAAAATAAAAAGGCAAAGAAATCAGGAGTCTATGGGCTGACATATTTCACTGCTGATAAAGCTCACCCTCCAGTCAGCTGCTTTGCAATATTCATATTAGTGGAAGTGCTGGAGATAGTTAATAAATGCATGAACATGTGTTTGTTAAAGGTCAGTAAGCAGATTGTGTTTCTTGGAGGGTGTTTCCTGGAGGGAAACACACTCAGAGCACAGGAAAATCTTGTCCTGGGGAGCAGTCACAATAGTGAACCCTAGAACATAGGTTCGTTATAATGTTCACGTGATCCTTCTTCTTCTCGATCCCCACCTTCCTTCTCTTTATAGACTCAGCATTGTTTTCTACATAACTCAAACCTCACTATGCATTGTCTTCAGGTTGCAAATATTTACCTATGTGTGTGGATCATTGTCTCAAACCTGTTTTTGCCAATTGTGCTTAGGTCATTGTGTTTAGGTCACTTAGGTTTTTTGTAATCCAATTGCATTGGGAGTATTAGCTATCTGATCTATAAAAACCAAATTGCAAAGACTAAGCTGTGGTACATTCACCCCTTGGAATATTATTCAGCACTAACAAGAAATGAGGCATCAAGCCATGAAAAGACTGCATCTCAAGGAGCCCGACATAAAGAGGTATAAATTATGAATGTAATGAGGATAGTGCATAATGGAGGTTAGAGTGAAGAATGAGTAGGCAGAGTATAGGTGCTGAAAACAGTGAAACTATCTGATGGATATATGAACATGTCACTATAGGCTTCTCAAACCCTATAAAAACGTTACAGTCAGAGCATGCCAGACTCTGAACTGGTAATATGATGGATCAGTATAAAGCCATAGTTTGTAACAGCTAAGGACTCTAGTGTGAGGTGTTAATAGTAGCAGGTTGAGGATAGATGAAAACTCTATATTCTCTCTCTATATATATATACTGGGTTTGAATACATATATATATGTATATAGGGTATATACATATATATACACTCTATATACTCTGCTTAATATGGCTCTGAATCTAAGACTTCTCTAACAAAATTAAGAATAATATGTAGGGGCCGGACAGATAGCATGGAGGCAAGACGTTTGCCTTGCATGCAGGACGGCGGTCCGAATTCTGGAATCCCATATGGTCCAGGAGTGATTTCTGAGTGTAGAGCCAGGAGTAACCTCTGAGTGGTGCCGATGTGACCCAAAAACCAAAATAATAACAACAATAAAGAAAAAAGAATAATATGTATTGTTTACCCAAGGTTCCACCCAGTATGGCCCCAAAACATGCAAACAAAAATGTGGCCTCCTCCATACAAAGCATGTGTTCCAGGCTGTTGAGCTTTCTCTATGAGCTCCACTTGTATATTTGTTTGTTTGTTTGTTTGTATTTTGGATCATGCCCAGTGCACTCAGGGGGTACTACTGTTTCTGTATTCATATATTATTCATGGCAGGATCGGGGGACCATATGAAGTACCAGGATTGAACCATGCCTTTATATTCGACCCTGTGAGTCATCTCTCTAGTCCCTGGGTTGGCAAGGCAAACCCACTGTGATATTGCTCGTGCTCACTTGTATATTTTTGGGGTTTTTTTTGGGGGGGTCTCACCCGGCAGTGCTCAGGGGTTACTCCTGGCTCCATGCTCAGAAATTGCTCCTGGCAGGCACAGGGGACCATATGGGGCACTGGGATTCGAACTGATGACCTTTTGCATGAAAGACAAATGCCTTACCTCCATGCTTTCTCCCAGGCCCCTCACTTGTATATTTTTAATTAAGTGAAATACTTAAGATAGTGATGTCAAGGCCAGGAAGATAGCTCAGAGGACGGAAGTTAATGTTTTGCATAAGGGAAGGTCATTTTCTTTTTCTTTTTTATCTTTATTTAAACACCATGATTACAAACATGATTGTAGTTGTATGATTTCAGTAATGTAAAGAACACCCCCTTCACTTGTGGAACATTCCCACCACCAATGTCCCAAATCTCCCTTCTCCCCACCCCACCCATGCCTGTACTCCAGATAGGCTTACTATTTCCCTCATTCATTCACACTGTTAGAATAGTTCTCATTGTAGTTATTTCTCTAACAGCACTCATCACTCTTTGTGGTGAGCTTCATGTCTTGAGCTGCACCTTCCAGTCCTCATCTCTTTTGTCTCTGAGAATTATTGCAAAAATGTCTTTCAATTATCTTAAAACCCATAGATGAGTGAGACTATTCTGCATCTATCTCTCTCCCTCTGACTTATTTCACTCAGCATAATAGATTTTATGTACATCATGTATAGGAAATTTCATGACTTCTCTCCTGATGGCTGCATAATATTCCATTGTGTATATGTACCACAGTTTCTTTAGCCATTCATCTATTGAAGAGCATCTTGGTTGTTTCCAGAGTCTGGCTATTGTAAATAGCACTGCAATGAATATAGGTGTGAGGAAGGGATTTTTGTATTGTATTTTTGTGTTCCTAGGGTATATCCCTAGGAGTGGTATAGCTGGATCATATGGGAGCTCAATATCCAGTTTTTGGAGGAATCTCCATATCGCTTTCCATAAAGGTTGGACTAGACGGCATTCCCACCAGCAGTGAAAAAGAGATCCTTTCTCTCCACATCCCAGCCAGCACTGCTTGGTTTCCTTCTTTGTGATGTGTGCCAATCTCAGTGGCATGAGATGGTACCTCATAGTTGTTTTGATTTGCGTCTCCCTGATGATTAGTGATGTGGAGCATCTCTTCATGTGCCTCTTGGCCATTTGCATTTATTCTTTTACAAGGTGTCTGTTCATTTCTTCTCCCCATTTTTTGAGAGGGTTAGATGTTTTTCCTTGTAAAGTTCGGTCAGTACCTTGTATATTTTGGATATTAGTCCTTTATCTGCTGGGTACTGGGTGAATAATTTCTCCCACTCAGTGTGTGGCCTTTGTATTCTGGGCACTACCTCCTTTGAGGTGCAGAAGCTTCTCAGTTTAATATAGTCCCATCTGTTTATCTCTGCTTCCACTTGTTTGGAGAGTGCTGTGTCCTCCTTAAAGATGCCTTTAGTCTCACTGTCATGGAGCGTTTTACCTACATGTTGTTCTACATATCTTATAGTTTCAGATATATCAAGGTCTTTAATCCATTTGGATTTTACTTTCGTACATGGTGTTAGCTGGGGGTCTGAGTCAGCTATTTTGCAAGTGGCTAACCAGTTGTGCCAACACCACTTGTTGAAGAGGCTTTCCTTGCTCCATTTAGGATTTCTTGGTCCTTTATCAAAAACTAGGTGGTTTTATATCTGAGGAACATTCTCTGAATACTCAAGCCTATTCCACTGATTTGAGGGTCTGTCTTTATTCCAATACTATGCTGTTTTGATAACCATTGCTTTGTAATACAGCCTAAAATTGGGGAAAGTAATGTCTCTCATATTCCTTTTCCCAAGGAGTGCTTTAGCTATTCGAGAATGCTTATTGTTCCAAATGAATTTCAAAAGTGTTTGATCCGGGAAGGTCATTTTTAGCCGCCAGTACTTCACTGTCCTCTGAGCACTGCCTGGAGTGGCCTCTAAGCACTGCTAGATATATTCTTTCTCCCACCAAATAAGACAATTATGCCATTTTAAAATATTCTCTGTTCTTATAGATTTTTTTTTTTTTTTGGTTTTTGGGTCACACCCGGCAGTGCTCAGGGGTTACTCCTGGCTCCATGCTCAGAAATTGCTCCTGGCAGGCACGGGGGACCATATGGGGCACCGGGATTTGAACCGATGACCTTTTGCATGAAAGGCAAATGCCCTACCTCCATGCTATCTCCCGGGCCCCTGTTCTTATAGATTTTGAGTTTTATTATTTAATTTTTTATTAAGGTACTGTGATTTACTGTATATATTTGGTTTTTGGGCCATACACAGTGATGCTCAGGGGTTACTCCTGGCTATGTGCTCAGTAATTGCTTTTGGCTTGGGGGATCTTATGGGATGCCAGGGAATCAAACCGAGGTCCATCTTAGGATAGCGCATGCAAACCAAATGCCCTACCTCTTGCACCACTGCTCCAGTCCCAATTTACAATATCTTTAATGACAGTTTCACCCATGTATATTTTCAATACCACATCCATCAAAAGTATCTGCTTCCCTCCATGTCCACCATACCCATACCTCAAAAAGCTCAGTAATAGATCACTTTGAATTAATCAACCTTCTTAAGTCTTGATTTTATTTGGGTAAGATTTCTTGTCTATTTTTTAAGGTTCAGGAAAAAAAGACATTTCATGTTTGCTTTCATTTTGTTTTGGGGCCCTGCCCAGTGAGTACTCACAACTCTGTGCTCAAGCATAGTTCCTTATAATACTTAGAGGACTATGAGGTGCCAGGATTGAACCCCTGCCTTTATACTCAGCCCTGTAAGTCATATCTCTAGTCCCTGTTTGTTTTTGTTTGTTTGTTTCCAAATGTTTAGGAAACTTCTGTCAAATGTTTTGACAAAAGGAAATTTGACAATAGGCTCCTCCATGTCAAACCTTCTCAGGACTTTTTCTATCCTGCTGTACATTGAAAACATTCAGGGGTGGGAAAAGGAAGTTTATAAATTTCTTTAAATTTATTTGACCACAGATCAGTTTCCTCCCTGTGGGAACATCATCAATTAGTTTTCTGGAAAGCAGCTGAAGAAAGGAATAAAGAATATATGCATATGCTTAAGTCAGTAATGCTTTCAATTCAACCCTTTGGGGGGCCACTTGGATGACCAAAAGAAATCCAGTACATAATAATGATCAGTTTTGCATCTTTAAGCTTCCATTCTGCCTTGGCTAGGACCTGGTTGAGGTGAGGCATTAGAGAAAGCCAAGCTACCCACCTAAAAGCTTTTCCTGGAAGAAAGTATTGAGGGTAAGTATTGAGGGTAAGTGAATTCAGAAAGGGAAAGTGAATAAGTGGTCTGGCCACCAGGAGATCAAAGCTTTTCTTGTTCATGAATTCTGGAGATGTAGCTGAGTCCCAAAACACTTGCTTTGCATGTGTAAAAGCCTTGATTGGAAGGCGTATGGGGAACATTCAGAAGTTTTGACCATGTGTACTGTAAATGAGGCATCTTTGGAGACCACCAGTTCCATTTAGCAGGAAATGATTCTTCTTGGATGAATCTTGCTTCCTTGGACTCCTGCCTACACATGCAGGTGCTTGTCTGCACAGGAAACCATGAGGTGGGAGCATGCTGAGAAATCATCCCAGCTCATAAAGAAAATTATTTCCCTTCAATGACACCCAAAGCTGAACCCAAACAAGCTCTGCAGGAACATGCCAGGTGGTGGTTCCCAAACCAGAAGCATGTGGTAGATAGATATGGCTATTCATCTCCCCAACATGACCTGTGAGCAGGGACTCATCACAGAATTACCCTAGAAGACATCCAATTTCTTGCTTGAAAAATTCTCCAAGCATGCACGAGCTCTATCTTATCAAAGCTCAGACTTTAAATAGTCTCCAACACTTCTAGAAATGTGAATTTCTCATCATGTTCTGAAATTGAAATTTCTTTTTTAGCTGTGTGGAGACAGAGGAGACCTGGCTCCCCTTAGCTGTCCTAAAGGAAGAGCAAATTCATGGCTTTTGTGTCTCAGCTGGTGCATCAAACAGATGGTTCTATTTATGATGAATTGTAGGCAATTGTAGGAGTGTGGCATCCCATTTGCACAAATACTCCCACCCCATGAGTAGTGTTCTGAGTGAAAATCAGAACCGTTGGTGTGTATGTGTATAGGCCCATATGCTTGGAGTCTCCAAGCAAGCTGAGTAGAAATATGCATCAAAAATTCAGCAGCTGGGGACAGGAGAGGCCCCACTAGAGGTCCAGCCTTCTGCGAAAAGGGCAGAAATTGCATGCCCACAGTAGAAAAAGAAGTGGAAGAGGGCTTGGTTCTTACTTAGAGAGTCTTTGCTTAAAGACTCCTTGTAGCCCTACAAGGGAAGTGGGAAGCCACCCCTACTCTGTTAATTAACTGCCTCCTAAGCCTTCCCTCTTCCTGATGCAACTAAAAAAGGCTAACACACTTCCATTGTCCTAGCTCTCATTAACTTCCCCAAAATTTATTTTTCTTTTTTGGACCCAAAACTTTATTTTTCTTTTTTTGACCACTCAGCAATGTGCAGAGGACCATGTAGCACAGAGACTGAGCCCTGAACTGCTGTATGCAAAGTGTCCTCCAGTTCTTGGTGCCATCTTCCTTACCTTACAGTTTTTAAACAATGCAATCATGTGGTTCAAAACTCAAAATTATATATATATATATGCATATATATATCCTTGCACCCTATTTTGCCAACTAACACTTTCTTTCGTGTGTGTGTATATATGGCAGTCTATACAATTGCCCTTTTCAAAAAATTAATTATTAAATTTTTAATTGAATCACCATGATATATACTTACAAAGCCATTCATGATTGAGTTTAAGTCCTATATTGTTTCAATACCCTTCACCAGTACACATTTCCCACCACCAATATCCTATTTCCCTCCTGTTCACCCCACACCCACACTTGCCTCTATAGAAGACATCTCTCTCTCTCTCTCTCTCTCTCTCTCTCTCTCTCTCTCTCTTTCTCTCTTTCCTTCCTCCATCTGTTGGAGACCATGGAAGTTAAATATAAAAGCCCTCTTTCTAAAACTCAAAATGGAGTCTCTAACAGCCTGAGCCAAATTCAGCTACGTGACAATCCACATGCATTGCAAGCTAAGCAAATTCCCTGGGCCTAAAAGAAATGTAACATTATAGAGATAGGGGAGTCACCCACATGACACCAATGTTCCCAAGAGAAATAGGGGCTGACAGAAGGTTCCCATGGGAATCGAGGCTGATAAGCCATGGGAATAGAGGCTGAGGACCATACAGTGTGATTAGATTCTGTGCTGTATTGTTCTATAAAACAATCTAGGCCTCATAATTTACGAATACCAGCATTATGATGTGTCAAATTGTTAATTTTGAGAAAACAAGATATTCTTGTAAGAAGTTACAGAATATTCACTGCATGCCTCTCTCTTTCTCTGTCTCTCT